>CM077508.1:24787793-25018518 GCA_039654745.1 Houttuynia cordata
TAGAAATTAGAGACACATGGTTGTCTGCTGTAAAACTTTCAGAACATGATAACCATTGTACAGATCGTAGCAATCGTAGGAAGTGAACTATTGTGCATACCACAATACACTATGTTGAAGGTTTAAAGCACTAATATCTACTTAGACTATAAGATTTGGTCAAATATGATATTATTAACTTATAATGTACTGTAAGACTGGGATGGTAATGAATAAAGTAACTATAATTCAAGAAAAAGGTTTACCAAGAGTCGAGTTCTTCCTTGGTGGTGTTGTGCACTACAAGTCTCGAGTGTAAAACAGCTTTGAGTCCATGAAATTTTCGGATAGGGTTTAAAATCTTGAACCCTACCATCTTGTTGTAATGTGACATATTAATCGCGATGTTGTTTGATTTTGGGGATGGTCTTAGCTAGGGTTACACACGGTGAAGGTATTCAGTGTATCGACTATCTATTGAGTTCTCGGTTATGAGTTATCTGATGATTGAAAGGGTAAATTTCCTTGATTACTCCTATGTGAGTCTATACTGATCGAGATATTGAAATCTCCATAGTGCTCCTATGTGAGTCAGATACTGAAAGATGATTGAGTGAGTTTTCAGATGATACAACCTTTGTTGTTGACAACCTGATTTAGTTCCATATAAACTGCTTCTCCACTAAGAGTTCTTGTTAAGATCTCTCCGAGGTGGAATCATAGTATGCTCACGAGCCATTGCTAAATCCATAGTAATCTCCGATTTATTATGAACCTCTGTAGTTCAGCCGATGAAGGCACACATACGTTTTTTTAGACTGTATGATATTAGGGAAGGTCTGCAGTCTCTGCCCATTGTGCCCGTAAGTACTATGGGGCCAGCATCCCTAGATGCATGGTCGGGTTCCTCTAAAGAACTTATAGGATGTTCTGGTATAGAAGTCCATAGGGGAAGTGGACCGATCTGAGAGCAGAAATTAACGTCTCCATACACTATGGATGTTTGGAGTCTAGACATATTGTATTTTCTCCTTACGCAATGAACGTTCGGAGTCTTGAATTATTATTCTATCCATACCATGAACTGCTGTTGTCTTTGAGTATGGTTGATATTCAGGTAAGGTAAACACTGTATTTCAAATTCCTAATCCTGTTGAATCTTTAAAATTCTTCATTTAAATGTGATGTCTGTATATTTCCCATTCCTTTTATTTGTTAGGTTTTTTTTTGGTATCCTACTGGGTATTTCCTTCGGAATACTCATGCATCCTCTGATGCAGGAATAAAAAAGCTTCTATGGACTGCTGAAGCTTGGAGTAGAAAATTCTTTAAAATTTTGTTTATGGTTTGCTTTTATTCAATGTATGATAATCTTGATAACATTACTAAGATTGTGTTGTGTTAGTGGCCATGAAGACTTAGAGGAAGTAGTGAAGCTTATCCTATAGAATATACTAATGATGTTTTGAACTAGGTCTGATGGCTAAATCTAGAAGTGGAAGAGTATATGAAAAGGAAAAGCAGGAAGCGGCTAAGCAGTGGTTAGCTGACTGGAAAAAGGGGAACATAGGCTTGGGAATAGAGTCTGACCCATACATGATAGATATAGATGATGATCAGGAACCAGTAGAAGCTGTGCAACCATAATGGCCCGAAGTTCGAGTGGAGTTCGAAGATGGATCCTCACTAGTACATTTCATCATAGAGGAACGAATTGTGAGAGAACATCCTTTTTATGTGCGGGCTGAGATGGATGTGGCACTTTCTCACACCTTGTATAACCAGTTTAAATCCATGGGTTACTGGTGGCCGCATATGACAGCATGGGAAATTATGTGGCACTCAGAGTTAGCTTTGGCTCCAACTCAGACAGCCTTGGAAATACTAGATGAATATCTCTAAAGAATAGTACCTTGAAGATTTGTTAGGAAACCTTAGATTTAGTAGATTCTTGTAATAAAACCATGATCTATACGCCATGGAATTAGGTGTAGTAATCTTTTTGAATTTAATAAAAGCTTTTGTTTGATTGTCTGTTTTTGTATTCTTGTTTGTTCTTTTGTGTGCGAGTGTGTCGCATAGAAGTCAATGGACTGATAGATGAATTAAAATAGAACTTTATGTAAAATTCGAATCCATCTTCTTTCCTTGACTGTAGATAAGAGAGGATGGTGAACTCTGGAGCTCGTGGTTGTCGTTCTAACGTTGCTCCTAACCTATCGCAGGAGGAAACTGCTGTTATGCATGAAAAATACACATTTTTATATGCCTTTTTACCTATTTGTTAGTCATAATTTCTAGTTAAAATAAAGAATAAAATGATTTTTAGTAATTAGTTTAATAATTAGGAATTAAATAAATAATGCTCTCTAAATGGCTCAAATTTTTATATGTTCTGTCATTTTTTTGAATTATTTGGTTTGTCTAATTTGGGACATATTTTATTTTGTATAGGTTCAAGTCCTCAAACTGCGGAATGTCCAAAAGTGAAGCCATTAGACGGGTTTTGAAATGCCAAAGTGACCCAAGAGCTGATATCACGCACATTGAAGATCTGAACCGTTGATGAGTCACTTAAGAGAAGACGGGCGCTGAGTTAAGATAAAGAGCCATTCAGATTCAATCCGACGGACAAGCTTGATACAACGGGTTTTAAAAGAGTGAAAATAAAAAAAAGAACCGAACCAAACTGGTTCGGGTCGAAATAAAAAGAAAAAAAAAATGAAAACCCGAGCCATCGGCTCGGGTGTCTAATAGAGGACGAGCTCTGCTTGATTGGCCGACTGAGAAGGAAGAGAGCTCGCTCGAGCGATGGCAGCGAACCAGCAGAAGAACATGGCCGACGGCGGGCGATACAGAAGCTGGAGTGAGGCATGGGTTCCGACGAGGCCGTAGAGGAAGACGATGAGGTCAACAGCGACCATGGGTTCACGACGGGAAGAGCAGACGGAGGCAGTCACGATGGCGATTGAGCAGTAGAAACAGAAAAAGGAAAGTGCTTCATTTGGGAAGGAGGCATGCAACAAAGCTGAATCGGGCAAGACAAGTTACAGGCTTTGTCTAAGAATGGTAAGTGACAATTTTCAGTACGATTGGAGAGGAAGACGAGGTCAGGATTTGGCTCAGAGGGGAAAGCTTTGTTTTGGGCATTATTTTGAGCAGCTTAAAGTTGGTATTTTTAATACAAAATTGAACGGGATTTGATGCAATTCGGAGGGCAAACAATTGATTTGGAAGGCAGCAGAATGGAAGTGTCCTCTACAGGAGATTAATTTTGGAAAAGTTTTCTGTTTTGGGAGGTGAGAAGAGCTGTTTTGCAGTTTGTATAAGAACAGAGCACCGGCAGAAGAAAGGGAGGTCGAACTGCAGAGGAAGACGACCACGAGCAATTTCTTTTGATTTATTCCAGTTCAAATTTTTTTTTTCTGTTTCATTTTCATTCCATGAGTTGATAGTTGTATTACCTTGAAGGAGTGAGTTTGAATACTTGCTGCCAGGAACAGTCCAACTGAGTAGAGGAAACAGTACTGTGTTATTTTTTGTTTAAATCTCAAATTCTTGTAAGTCAAATTCTATTTTCAATTAAGATGAATTCCATTGTTTTGTTAGTTCAATTCTCTAGCATGATTAACTAATCTTCTGACTAGGGCTGAGATGAAGCCGTGATTAGTCGTAGGAAAATTATTCATGTGATGCAATTGCTACCCCTAAATTAATTGCTTTAATGATTGTTATTCTCAAATGAATTGCATTGGATTTTAATGTTTAATATGTTGTTTGGATATTAGTTGTGATTTATCGAATGATGGATACAACTAATGATTTGAATTTCATCTTTTGATATGCAAGAGAAGACAAATTGTAATCTGAAATTTGTATGCTTTCATGCTGAAATCTCCCGTAGGAGAATAGATTGAATTCCAATTCTCTACGAGATAAACGTGAGAACAATTGCTGATTTTGAATAATTATTCCTATGATTGTCATGTGTTGATTCTTATGCCCTAGTGTTTTAAATTCCTTATTAAAGTTCCAATTTTTATTTGTCAATTAGTTTCTTTTTTATAGATTACTTAATTCCTTTTAGATTAATTTGTTAGTTAAAGTTGTTTAATTGCATTGAGTCTTCGATTAGTCGTAGTTATAGTGAATCAAATCAATTTAATTCTTCAAAAAGGGTAATAATCTGATCTTCGAATTAGAATTCTAAAAACACAAGTCCATGTGGGTTCGACCTCGTAAGAATTGTGCGACTATACTCCAAACACGATTCGTTCACTTGCGCAACAACAACTGCAAGTCAGAACATGTTAGATATAGTTAGGCAGTTAGCAGCGGAATTACGGAATGGCAGTAGTGGTAGCACTAGTAAGGTGAAGGCACCGACACTCGAACAGTTTAAGAGAGCATGCCCTGCATTTTTGGGAGAAGACAACCCGGAAAAGGTCAAACGTTGGATCGTGGAGGTCGAGCGTCTATTTAAGGGGATGAAGGTGCCTGCAGCGGAGCAGGTGATCTTCGCGACGTTCCTGTTCATAGGGGAAGCAATATTTTGGTGGGAATCTGCCGAGAGGAACAACTTCATGGCTGGTCAAGATATTTCTTGGGAGGAGTTCAAGGAAGTCTTTAATAAAATGTATTTCCCTCCACATATTCAGCGTCGCAAGGAGAAGGGATTTCTCGAGCTTGTGCAAGGTTCGATGTCAGTTTTGCAGTATGAGACGAAGTTTGAGCAATTGCAGCGGTTTGAACAGATGCTTGTCCAAATGATGTGGTGAAGGCAAGACGGTTCGTTGATGGACTCAGGGATGGACTGAGAGCGAAGGTGCTAGTGTCTCAACCTACAACCATGGCGAAGGCAGTGGAATTGACGTCAATTTTAGAAGATGACTTTAAAAGGATGCAAGAGAGGAAGTGTCACGCCCTAAAATTCCTGACCTCGATCGGAGTGCGGAAGCCTTTAAGTAAACTAAATAAAAGCCGAGATAGGAACCTTGGGACGTGACCGAATACTCGATCACTCGGGTCAATTACATCGTTACAAAAGAACGTGTAATCGACATCACCAGGAACTCATAACGAAACTTAGAAATTGAGAACTAAGAACTTCTTCATCAAATTTTAAATAACGTTGTCAATGTAGCAAATGATTCCTACTAAAATTATTACAGCAGATTAAATAAAAACTATCAAATAAAGCAAGCATCAAATCCAGGCACACACTGGCCTACACTAACGAAGTTCTAACAAAATGCAATAGAATAAATAAAGCAATTCTTCAAGACATCTCCCACGCATCTGCTACGCCTTTTTGAACTGCAAAGTCCTGACTTACTGATCTTTGAAGCCTGCATCAGAGGATGCATGAGTATTTCGTAGAAATACCCAGTAGGATGTAAAAACCCACCAAGAAGATAAAATAGGTTACGAATGATAGATCACTCAGATAAATAGGAATAGACACTCTCTGAAAGACCACCCATAGGATTATGTTGCCTGAATAGCAAGGTCAAATGATAACAGTTCCAATGGAAAAGTATAGGAAAGAATAATCTCAATATGACTCTAAACAAATATCAGTGTAAGGAGAGAATGGTCAAGATACTCAAGGCTCCATGCATCTATAGTGCAAGGAGTTACAATTTCTGCTCGCTGAACTTACTAATACGTAAGAGGTAAGATATATACCAGAACATCCAAGAGGTTCTCTTTTGGGAACCCGGCCACGCGTCTAGGCATGCTGGCCCCATCTGTGCTATAGGCACAATGAGCGGAGACTGAAGACCTTCCGTAATGTCAACCAGTCTAAGTCATACGTATTTGCTTCCTTTTGGGCAATAGGGAAACAATGTTCCATAAATATCGGAGATCACCACGGATCTAGCAATGGCTCGTGAGCATACTATGATTCCACCTTTTAATAAGTGGAGAAATAGGTCAATGTCAAACTAGACAATGATTCAACAAAAGCACAAGTCTTATCTTTATGACAATAGGGTAACTCTTACCGCAATGACTCACTCATGGAGTATGAAACAAATAATCAAGGTTTCTCAATAATATATGGCTCTCTCTCAGGGAGTAACAAGAAGATTCACATATCTCGAATAATGAAAAGAATAATGAAGACTCACAATCTGAGGAGTAATGAATTTCACTCTTAGATTACATGTCATGCATCATGTCTTATCTTTGATAGGGATATCTCTAAGTATGGAATTGTATTACTCAAAATACCTTTCTAGGAAAGTTTGATCTCCAATTGGATACTCAAACCGACACCACAATGAACCATAGAAACAAGACCAAATTGGCTCTTGTGCATGCTGACTCGTCCCAATGTCTTACTCTTTTAAACTTCTTCACTTATTACAGTGACTCATAAGTAATTTTATCATACTGTATTAATATTATTTTAATCAGATTATATCATATTATGAGTAATAATACTTATTAGTGCTTTAAAACCCTAATTCCAGTAAACTGTCTTATACTGTATAGCCCACTTTCGATTGAACCCACCGTCAACACAGAAGGACTCTGACTCTGAAATTTTAACAGCAGATAGCCCTATGAGTCTAGTTTATAACACCACTGACGGAATATTTGTTTGATTTTTATACATTTAATTATGATTTTTATACTGAGCACTGTTGGCGCAGAAACAGTTCTGGCCGAGAGCACATTACTTACTTATAATAGGTAATCACGTACTAATACCCATTAATCATGATAATATGACATTAATACCCTTAATTACTCCCCTCCTAGAGTAATTCTAGACTCTGGTATGTTCTGGAACTTAATGATTATAATGATTCTAATTAATACTAATACCTCAAACTAGATTCAAGGCATCAACCTTGATCTAATTAAGCTTTTAACATTATTAATACATCCCTTAATCATATTGGACTATTAAATTAGGACATAACAGAATAAAGAAGATAACTTTCATGACCATCCACATTCAAGAGATATGACCTATAGATATTCCCATCAAAAGTAGGCATATGTGCATCAACATGAAGCATTAAACAAGGTAGGACATTATGAGCACTCTTATTTATCAAACAACGAGAAATCTCTCATGAAACAAACATTAGGCACTCTTATCTCTGAGATAATATGAATAGGATCATAAATTAATCACAATATGAAAGGACCAAAGAAGTAAACCGAATTGGTTAGGAAAAACCATCCTACCACTTAGATATATGCGAAATACACCTCCACGCGTAGCTCGTTCTTTCTTCTTCGCAACCATGCCTCCACACCTTCGATCGCACGAGAAAAGAGGTTGAGGGAAGAGGTAGAAGATTGCTGGAATTGGTGGCAATGAAAGGGAGAAGAGCTAGGGTTTAGCACAAGGCGTCCAAAGCTTGGCGTGAAGCATATGGGCGACCTCCTCTTTGGCTTTTATAGCCAAAACCTCCTCCAACTAGGATATCTCCTAATTAGATCCTTCCTAATCCCAAATTCCAATTAACCAATTAGAAGGTCTCCCTCATTAGTAAGGGACGTTCAGCCATGTTAATCCATTGGGTTTTCCTCATTTAATTAGGATTTCAAATCTCTAATAAGATACGTTCACTATCTTAATTATAATTACAGCACACTATCATACGCGTAATAGTCCACTTCCGACTCTTCCCACGGTCAGTACAGTTAGCCTTAGACTCTGAAATTTTTATTGGAGTTATCCATATGAGTCTAGTTTCTAACTAGACTGATTTTATATTTTTCTGGTTTTTCATGAATTAGTTATGATTTATTTACTACAGACTATTGACACAGAAATAGTACTGGCTGAGCTTACAATCTTAATCATACTTTACATATCTCGTTCCAAACTAGGAAACTACCATATCTAAGCCAACCAACTAGACGTCCCCTTCCTATTGGTTGATTAAAAAGTGAAATATTTATCTCTTTTTAACTAAGATTTATCTTCCCTAATTATCTCAACCGAACTGATACTTCCCGATCCTCCGCGATACTTACCATATTTACCGCTATTAGGTCAAATCGTAGATTTTGCTCCAAGATTCACTCCAATCCTCTAAAGATCTCCTTGTGGCTAGTTACCCACGTTCACATGACTCCCTGGGCCTGTGCCACATGGCCCTACACCCAAGTCTGTGCGTCTAAAGCTAGAGTCCTGCGCACACATGACTCTGGTGTCCCGCGGTTGTACTACTCGTTACACTATCTCGTGTAGACCACGGACCACGTATAAAACCAAAATTAACTGATTAATTATAAAATTCAAATGGGTCTCATCCACTTGAACACATGCCCTGGCGCCTGGCCCCACTCCTGGCGTCAGGTGTTCTCAGACCCTGGCGCCAGGCTGGTCTCAGCGTCAGGTTGTGCCCAACGTCAGGACCAACCCTTGTGTCCTGGTTTTCTACTACTAATAGTCATGCGATTAACGAATCATACTACATCATAAACATCAAATAACACATCAAAGCACATCGCACAACCAGAAATCAAATCAGGCAACGAACTTTCCTATTTTAGAACAATTACCTAAAATAGAAACTTTTAGTTAACGTACAAATTTTCCGGGTGTTACAGGAAGAGTGGCTTGATCAAGGGCCAGGACAGCAATAATCGACCTGCAAAGCAGCAGAGGTAGTAGCTGTAGATAAACTGAGTCAATGGGCAGAATCGACTGGTGGTGCCAAATCATCAACCTCAGCGAGGCAACAGTCAAGAAGCTAGAAATCGATGCAAGTTTTGTGGACAGCCATAGCCGTGTCCGCAAGACACAAGGAGGTGCTATACTTGCAATGAGGTTGGGCATATCTCGTTGTACTGTCCCAATCGTGACAAGAAGACAGGAGGGGAGTCGAGCAAGAGAGCTCAGGCGCGAGTCTTTGCCTTGACTTCAGTAGACGCGTAAGCATCGGACGATGTTATTGAAGGTACACTTCTTGTCCTCGATAGACTGGCTAGAGTTTTGATTGATCCTGTATCGTCACGATCTTTTATATTTGTTGTGTTTACTTTGAGTCTAGAAAAGAAATTCTCTAGACTGAGTTGTCACATTTTCATTTTTACTCCGGTTGGAGGCTCGATGGTAGCAATCCGAGTATCTTGAGGATTCTCCTGTGGTGATAGGAGACAGAGTTTTGGATGCTAACCTTGTTCTGCTTGACATGATTGACTTTGATGTGATTTTGGGGGATTGACTGGTTAGCTAGATTTTGTGCTAGTATAAACTGTAGAAATAAAAGAGTTTACTTTAGAATTCCTGGAGAGAAGGAATTGGTTGTTTTAGGGAATTCAAGCTAATACGGAGAATTGTTTAATATCTGCGATAAAAGCTCAGAAATTAATGGCTAGAGGTTGTAGAACCTACCTAGCAAATGTTTTACCCATAGAGACGCCTACCCCAAGTATAGAAGAGATTGAGGTAGTGCGAGATTTCCGAGATGTTTTTCTGGATGAGTTGCCTGGTTTGCCACCTAGAAGGGATATCGACTTTACTATAGATTTTATGTCGGAAACTGCACCGATATCGAAAGCACCATATCGGATGGCACCTGCTGAATTAAAAGAACTGAAGGATCAGTTGCAGGAGTTGTTGGATAAAAAACTGATTCGGCCTAGTATTTCTCCATGGGGAGCGCCGGTCTTATTTGTGAAAAAGAAGGATGGATCGATGAGACTATGTATCAATTACCGGATGTTGAATCAAGTGACCATAAAGAACAAGTATCCATTACCTAGGATCGATAATTTGTTCGATCAGTTGCAGTCTACAAAAGTTTTCTCGAGGATTGATTTGAGATCGAGATATCACCAACTAAGGATCAAGGAGGAAGATATATCCAAGATAGCATTCAGGACCAGATATGGACATTATAAATTTTTGGTAATGCCATTTGGGTTAACAAATGCACCAGCAACATTTATGGATATGATGAATAGAATTTTTGCGGATCTATTGGATCAGTTTGTAATTGTGTTTGTGGATGATATACTAGTATATTCTACAAGTCGGGAGGAGCACAGAAGGCACTTGACATAAGTATTGTAGATTTTGAAGGACAACCAGTTGTATGCGAAGTTTAGCAAGTGTGAATTTTGGTTGGATAAAATGCATTTTCTTGGGCATGTTATTTCTAAAGATGGAGTGTCTGTGGATCCGACAAAGGTGGAAGCAGTCCTGCACTGGGAACAACCAAAAAATGTGACAGAGATACAGAGTTTCTTGGGACTGGCTGGTTACTATCGGAGATTCATTGAAGGATTTTTTAGTTTGGTGTTGCCAATGACCAAACTGACTTGGAAAGGAGTAAAGTTCAATTGGGATGATGCTTGTGAAAAGAGTTTCAAAGAATTGATGAGAAGATTGACTTCGGCATCGATTTTGACATTACCATCAGGATCTGGCGGATTTGTCATCTATAGCGATGCATCAAAAAGTGGATTAGGATGTGTGCTAATGCAAAATGGACAGGGTTGTGGCGTATGCATCAAGACAGTTGAAGGTTTATGAACAGAACTATCCAACTCATGATTTGGAGTTAGCAGCGGTAGTGTTTTGCATTGAAGATTTGGAGACATTATCTGTATAGAGAAATCTTTGAAGTGTATAGTAATCACAAAAGCTTGAAGTATATCTTTTCTCAAAAGGATTTAAACAAGAGGCAGAGAAGATGGCTGGAATACTTGAAGGACTATGACTTCTCAATTCATTATCATCCAAGAAAAGCCAATGTAGTAGCAGATGCATTGAGCAGAAAAAACAGGGATAGTTGCGCAGATGATGGTACAAGAATGGAAGTTGATGGAGAAGATTGGGGATTGTCATCTGGAATGGCCAACTTCGCAGAGAACATCATTTTTGGGAAATATTTCAATAAAGTTGGTGATATATGAGAAGGTGCTGGACGCACAGAGGAAGAACCCTCAATTACAGAAATTACTGGACAAAGCGGATTTCAGCAAAGGGACTAATGAGTGTATCCAATTTCGTGGAAGGATTGTTGTACCTAAAGATGTCTAGTTGAGATAGGAGATTCTACGAGAGGTGCATCATTCGCAGTATACTATTCATCCAGGAGGTACGAAGTTGTATCAGGATCTGAAGAGATATTTTTTTGGAATGGAATGAAGAGAGACATCAGCAAGTTTGTATCTAAATGTTTGACTTGTCAGCAAGTGAAAGTGGAGCATCAGAGACCTGCTAGATTATTGCAACCGTTAGAGATTCCATAGTGGAAATGGGAACATATTACAATGGATTTTGTAGTGGCTTCACCGAAGACACAGAAACAGAAGGATACCATATGGGTGATTGTTGATAGACTTACAAAGATGGCTCACTTTCTTCCGATTCGATGGAAGCAGAATCTAGAGAGTCTAGCAGAGTTGTACATCCGAGAGATCGTGAGATTGCATAGTACACCTTTGTCTATCGTGTCTGATAGGGATACACGGTTCACATCGCGAACGTGGAAGAGTATAAGGATGCTTTAGGAACTAAGCTCAATCTCAGAACAACTTTTCATCCATAGAGTGATGGACAGTCAGAGCGAACGGTTCAGACGTTGGAGGACATGCTTAGGGCATGTGCGATCGATAGGAAGGGAAATTGGGATGACCATTTGCCATTGTTCGAATTTTCCTATAATAACAACTATCATTCTAGCATTGGAATGGCACCATTCGAAGCTTTGTATGGAAGACCGTGCAGATCACCTACTTGTTGGACTGATGTTGGAGAAAACCAAGTAATGAGATCGGAGTTAGTACAGTATTGTGCTGAGAAGGTAAAGCAGATCCGACAGAGACTACAAACTGCTCAAAGTCGACAAAAGAGTAATGCAGGTTGCCGACGAAGGGAGCTGAAATTTCAAGAAGGAGATCATGTATTTCTCAAAGTATTGCCATCAAAGGGAATTATGAGATTTGTTAAAAAGGGAGAGTTGAGTCCGAGGTTTGTAGGACCTTTTGAATTATTAGAGCGAGTCGGACATGTTGCTTATCAGTTAGCTTTGCCTCCGCGGCTCACAGATGTGCATAATACCTCTCACATCTCTATGTTAAGGAAGTATTTGCCTGACCCATCTCATGTTTCAGACTACACAACAATGGAGTTGGAAGCGGAATTAACATTTCCGATGAAACCTATCAAGATCTTGGACAAGAAAGATCTGGTGTTCCAGCGGAAGACAATTCCTTTGGTGAAAGTTTTGTGGCAAAGTCAGCACTCCGAGGAAATGACATGGGAAACCGAACGTGAGATGAGGAAATCCTACCCGGATCTTTTTGCAGATTAAGTAGCAGCATTTCGAGGACGAAATGTTCTTTTTAGGAGGGGAGGATGTAACACCCGTAAAATCGGTATATTCACTAAAACTGCTATTTTAGGAAACTGGTTTAAAATAGGAAAGTTTTGGGCCTATTTCGATTTTTAGTCTTGACTCTTAATCTGGTATGTTGAATTTTATTTTGATGCTTATTGTATGGTGTAATTGATAACCATATTATGTAGGTCACTAGGGCGCGAGGACTAGCCCTGGCACTGGGGGCAACCTGCCACTGAGGTCAGTTTGGTGCCAGGGGCTGGGTACACCTGACGCCAAGAGTAGTGGGCCAGGTGCCAGAGTACGAGTGCAATATGTTTAGACTCGTTTTAATATGTTGGTTTACCAAATTAAACCATGGTAAGTGTGAGAATCTATTTTTGGCAAGTGTTTGCACATGTAGCAGAAGACAAAGAAACACTGGACTCAAAATGCACTGGGCGCCAGTGTTACCTCACGTCAGGGTCACCTGGGCGACATAACAGGGCTTGTCACATGTGTGAATACTCCTGTGGTGGTGACGAGAAGGATTGGTTGCGTGGTACAGGACTTGTACAAGACGGAGTGACACATTGCGTATGCGAGTCATCAACTCCGTTCATCTAAAAGCCATGGACCAGATGCAAGAGTGCTGAGCGCCATACCAACGTGGATACAAGGTCCTGAACCATGTGCACGTGGGTGATGTGGCCTAAGTAAATTACCTTGATCGATGGAGCAAATCTTGGGAGAGTTTTGACCTAAATTGGATTCCTAATTGCAAATCGTGAGAGATTGTAATCCAAATAGGAAGTTACCCTAGTTAGCTATGGTAATTTTGGAAGGGACCAATCATAATTGAATGAGAAGATTATCTTAATCTTTCCCTAGCCAATCAAAAGAGTTTCCATGTCAAGGAGGGGACGTCCATTTGGAAATTGGAATTGGAAACTGCCATGTACGGTTAAGGTAACAAATTAAAAGATTTAGAATCCTTAAATTGAGGGAAATCCTAACTGATGTAGGATCTGATTTTGAATGCACGTCAGGGCATTAGGAGGCTCTCTTTTGTTGGACGTTCGTGATCTTTGGAGAATGGGAGATCAGCGGTGGAGATTGGATCTTGTTGGAGAAGGAAATCACCTATTTAGGCCCTGCAATTAAAGGGTCAGCATCTCTTTTTGGCACATTGTCTCTTTTGGTGAGTGCTTGAGTGATTTTTCTTTTTCTTCTCCTTCCTACTCTCTCAAACCAGCAACCAAACTCCCCATATTTTGTGCATTGTTCGAGGTGAATCGCCAAAGTGGAGGAGGTATCGCGTGGACGAGTTCTAGGCTCACAATGAGAACCAATCGGTTTGTCTTCGAAGAGGTAGGATGACTTTTTTTTCCTATGACCTTTGTTGTTGAATTTTGAATTACCTATGATCAATGTGTCGTATGAGTTATGATTGATATTCAGGTAAGGTAAACACTGTATTTCAAATTCCTGATCCTGTTGAATCTTTGAAATTTTTCACTAAAACGTGATGTCTGTATATTTTCCATTCCTTTTATCTGTGAGGTTTTCTTGGCATCCTATTGGGTATTTCCTTCGGAATACTCATGCATCTGCAGGAATAAAAAGGGAGTGGAGGCTGAGCATGTATAAATTGCTGAAGCTGCTATGGACTGCTGAAGCTTGGAGTAGAAAATTCTTTAAATTTTTATTTATGATTGTTTTTATTAAACTGGTTGGCCAATGTGTCAGGAACCTGATATTGGGATTATTGAATATTTGAATTGCTGTAATAGACTAAGTAGTTTTCTTTTTGTTAATGTTATGTTAAGTTTGAATACTTGAATATTATTCTATCATATTGATCCTGTACATTCCAATATGATAATTAGACTGAGATCGATTGAGTATTCGGTCACTCCCCGAGTTCTGACCTCCTAACTGTCTGTGATTGATTGCTTCCGTGCTCTAATCGAGGTCTAGAATTTCGAGGTGTGACAGGAAGTCTACAAAAAGAACATTTCATTTACATTGAAATCTGGCATATTATAACATCCATTATTATTCCCAAGAAATTGTTTAACCCAACGAAATAAATGGTAATTTATCATCCTCCAAAGCATCCATTAGATTTTCCTCACCTGCATATAGAAATTGAAGTTTATTATCAACTATTTTCCTTAATAAAATTAGATAATTGCATAAAGCAACAAAAGAAATATGCACAGTTATTATGCATTTCTTCAGACAACAAATTATCAAACTTTGCTTCACATGATTCACTTGTGATTGCTCTCCTTAATTTGCATGATAATTATTTCCCTGCATTACAAGTTCTTATATATTGTATCATTAGTTAGAGTAGCAAAGCAAGAATTTATTGAATTTACAATGAACAAGTTAAAGTGTGTACCTTATTTATGGACAAGTATTCATGTAATGGCCTGTTTGCTAACAATTTCCACACTTCCTCTTCTTTGATTGAGATATGATGTTTTGTTCTAGTCCAGCTTTTACTCTCACAATTTTTTTGCGGGCCTTGTTTTTAATCTTAAATGAATCTCTCATTGTGATTATGGCATGTATGGTTTCTATTTGGCACTTGTATTTGCTTGCCTTGAAATTGTGTCTTCTATTTAAGCGGTAGATCATGTTGCTCTCACATTTCTTATTTTAAAGAAGAGCCTCTTAAGTGTAGGCATGACAAGATTTCATTGATCTAAAATAGTTAACCCCAAATCTCCAATCTTTTATAAGATATCATGAATGCAATATATCATATACGTCGTGACTATGGATGTGCTAATTGATGAGTCATTGTTGTTCAAGCTTGCAGAAGATGAATATTTGGTAGCAATTCTCTAACAAAACAAGACATTTTTCTGGAATATCTTGTACATTGTTTTGTTAAAAAAATTGAAGTATGTGCCTACACAAAATGCCTTATGACTCAAACATTTTACAATCGCAGTTTGCACAGGTTTCAGGTTCATTTTGGAATGTCATAATGTGAGATCTTCGTTCTACATCATTCTTCACCATATATATAGAAGTTTCACCTTCACATTGAATTTTACTACACAAAAGCTAAATAGATCTCATGTACAATCTGCTTGCTTGTTCCTCCAATTGGTGGCCTATAAAATTAATGTTGGCTTGGTATACATTGGCTTGTGATTTTCAAAAGCCTCCTCTTCTCATCGAGATGCAACAAAATTATTATATTGTTGGACAAACTCACTTAATGGAGTTTGTGTACTCACAAATCCTTTAAAAAATACATTAATGCTTTCATTTCTTTGACTTGAAGTCGTCCCAGAAAAAATAGTCCTTAAGGTAGGTTTGAATCCATTGGTGACGATCATCGTACATGGTTTGTAACCAATTGCCATATGGAATTTCATAGTTTTCCTTCTAAGGTCGCCCATTGATCTTCACATTCTTTAGTGTTATCAGTTTGCCATAATCATCATCGAACTCCATATTTTTTGCTTTCAATTGATTTAGATGCATAAGAGCATTCCTTCTCATGTGCCATCTACAAAATCGATGTAGACAACCAAGGAAAACTGTTGCAATTGCTTTTCTCATTGGTACATCCTGGTATGTGATGATCCCTGATGACATCTTATCGCACATATATTTTAGCCATGTTTTGAACAACCACGTGAATGTCTCCTCTATTTCATCTACAAGTAAAGCACACCCAAACAAGTAAACTGTCGATGATGATTAACCCCAACTATTAATGCAAATGGCATATTGAAAGAATTTGTCCTATATATGACATCAAATATAATAACGTCCTCAAACTGTATATAGGCCAACTTTAATCTATAATTAGCCTAAAAAAGACTTCTCAACTGATTTATTTCATCAACTTCCATTACAGAAAATAAATCATCTTCGACAGCATGTTTTTACTAGAAATATTCCACAACCTTCATACATTATTGGCCAACATTATTTTTGCATGCTTTCCTTAAATAGTTTCTACAATCATGAGAAGAGATGCACATGTTTTCTACACCACCACTTATAATATTCAATACCCTTCAAATTCTCGAAGGTCTAATATAGCATGCATGGAATGCACTAATCAACTCTTTTGAAGTTGAAGTAAGTTTCTTATGCTATCGGATCATTCATACTTTGGATGGAGTTGCAAGTTCATGTGAATATATGTTATGAAAACGCACCACTTACCACTACCCATTTTTCCCTTTGCATTAATTTAATAACTATATGGGCCTTACACTGCTCTCGAGTATCAGCATGACGTTGAACCTCTTTTCCTGCCAACTGACGATCATTTGTTCTCTTAGATCCTTTTTTTCACACACAAATACTTTTTTGAAAATTGCTCCCCTCTTTTGAGATCTAAGTGAAGTATTCTTCTTAGTGCCAAAATCTCTTACTTTTGCATATGCATTATAAAATTCATATGCCTCCTCCATAAAAGAGAACTTCATCCCCTCACATGGTAGTATCTTCATATCAGTTTGGTCTCATTAATAATATCTGCCGCTTCTTCTTCATTACTATCTAAACCCCTTCTAGATTCTTTACATCTATTTACAGCTTCCATTTTACACCCGCAAATGCATACGGCCAGACAAACATTCACCACAAGGACAAATTTTTTTGTGCTATGGTATTGGAGACAATTTTGTATATGTGCTTAATATACAAGAATTCAAATTTTGTAAACCAAACATATGACGACTTGTGGAGGCGTATGATATTTTATGGGGGTGGATGATTCAAACCTGCTACACCCCCTATATAAACACATGAGTGAAATTGAATTAATATTATTATCCAAAACATTGAATTGATGTCATAAAAATGTCAAAATTATCAACTGTTCGTGCACTGCATGAATCTCAAACCATATCAATTATTGATATTGGCCATTGGAAGGTGTAATCTATCATACAGATATTAAAATACTTGTATGGGTAATGTACAAATGGCTCAAGCAGACAAGCATGCCCATCAAAAACAGCAGTTATGGAACACAGTGAACATTAGCAAACAATGTTCCCATTCAAAAAAGGTTACCTGAATTAAAAAAACAAAAGGAAAAGAAAGAGAGGTCACTGGTGCACGCTACATCCTTCAAGTTCCAACAGGTTAATATGGTTTCCCTTGCAGGCACTGTAACTGGTTTCGCTAGAAATCTTCACCCGGAAGGAGTCCGTGGACTTTAACAGGCTTTTCTAGAGAACTTCAACGACAAAAACTCATCTCAAGGCCACGACTTCACCGACATATGAAAGACAAAGCCACGACTTTCGCCGGTGCTGGAGAAATTGGCAAAGAGAGAGAGAGAGAGAGATGAACAACAACAATCCACCGACGAGGAGGTTGAGCGTCAGGGAGAGCAATGATGTTAGCCACGACCGACGAGTGCATGTTCAGTTTCGATGATTAGTGAGTTAATTAGAGCTAAAGATGAGGGTTAAGGAGGAGTTCATTGTTTACTGTCAGAAAAGGATTGCATGGTCAATTATCAAACCACCTGGAGATAGGCATAGGCTCTCTCCAGTTGGTTGCAGAGTCCTGGGATTCTATATATAATACTCCCTCCCTCCCAGATTAATTATTTGTGTTATTAATTCTGGGCCACTTATTATAAAACTGAGCCAGTTCACACGCTAAAGTGACTTGCTCGACTTGACTAAAGTTTGACTTGAGCTAAAAGTTGAAATATGATGCTCAAGCCGAATCAGCCTAAAGCTCGACTTAATTGGGTCAGCTAGTTGGCGGCCTTATGATCCCGAGTCGTTTCTTTTCTTTTCTTTTTCCTTTTTTAGCATAGGACTCTATGTTGATTTTATTGGGAAGAAATAGAGTCTTTTCGTGGATGTAGGAATACAAAAAATGAGAAAAGTACATCTGTTTATGTAGACGGAAGCTGAAATAGGAGTACTTTTGTTTAGGTTAAAGAAAGATTTGCTTAAGAGAAGGAAATAATTTAGGGGAATTTATTAAATAATACAAAAAAAAATTGTAACTCATGAACACTATTTAAATTAATTCCCGAACAGGGTATCTAACGAGGTTTTTTTTTTTAAAACTAACCTTTCAGTTAAAGAGAAACCGACGCCTTTGACAACCTTTTTAAAGGGGCGATCACTTCAACGATGCATATCTCTCTCATTTCTGATCAGTTTTTAGTTTTTTTTTCATTCTTCCTTATTTTTAGTGTTCTTTCTTATAATGATGATATTACAAAGATGTTGAGCCATCACATGCTATTTATTGTGGTTTTTATAATATCTTTTTCGATACGATATCATGATGACTAGAAATAACACTAAAAATAAGGAAGAACAAAAATAAATTGGTGAAAACGGATCAGAAATAAGAGAGATATACATCTTTGAAGTTTATTATACTAAAATAGCTAAAAACAAAACAATAGAAGTTTCACTCAACTGACACCTCTCTTTAAAAATTTGTTCCATTTTAAAGGGGCGATCACTTCAACAATGCATATCTCTCTCATTTCTGATTTATTTTCACTATTTTTTTTATTCTTCCTTATTTTTAATGTTCTTTCTAGTCATCATGATATCATAATAATTTTAATATCGTATCAAAAAAATACCAAAAAAACTACGATAAATAGCATGCGATGACTCAACATCTTTGTGATATCATCATTATAAGAAAGAATACTAAAAATAAGTAAGAATGAAAAAATGGCAAAAACAGATCAGAAGTGAGAGAGATATGCATTGTTGAAGTGATCGCCCCTTTAAAATAGGACAAAAAGGCATCGGTTCAACCAAGAAAAGTGTCGGTTCGGGTCAGTTTAAAAAAAAACCACATAGGTGCCAATGCCACACTAGCGCCTGCGTGGTTCATTAGATACCCTGTTCGGGAATTAATTTGAACAGTGTTCTTGAATGACAATTTTTTTGTATTATTTAATAAATTCTGCAATAATTTATATTCACACGCCAAAGGCACGGTGTACTTTTGGGGGGGGGGGGGGGGGGGGGGGCATTTATATTTTAGGAGTTTACACAGCCAAAAAGTATCTAGTGGAGATACTGCATCTTCATTCATGAGAAGAGCATTATCTGCTTGTAGTTGGTAAAAAATTGGATGTTAAAACTCAGGGGCCATTTGGGGCGTGATTAAAAGTTTTGCTATACGGTAGCATTCATGTTTTTTCCATATCCAGCTGAAACACCTCAGGTCGTGTTTCACGCTGGATATGAAAAAAACATGAATACTACAGTGGACATCAAAAATCTACTCTGGATATTTTGGTTTTTTCACGTCCCAAACGGCCCCTCAGAATCAGCCCTCAATAACCTCAATAAAAATTTCTCTTAAATTTATGTATTTATCAGTTCCACTTTTTTTCTTTTGCCAAAGTAATCAGTTTAAGAGTAGTGTTTCTACTGGAGTGTAACACGCCTGTCAGAAAGGCTGGTTATCTTCATAAAAAGGAATAAAAACAAGCTGTAATTTGAGACGTTCAAAATGACACAATGAAAGAAAAAATTCTAGAGAGAAAAATGTTGTTCCTGAAGCAAGTAAATACATTTACATCAAAGCAGTTGTAGATACATGTTGGTCTTTGAATTAATTACAATGAATGCCTCAAGTATAGGACTTGGGCGTCACATTGCCCGATGCCTACTACCAGGAAGAGCAAACCATCCCAACTTGTGATAGGCTAGCAATGGCAAGTAGGGCATTTGGCAACCAGGAATAGAGATAAAGATTGCCAAATTAGGCATGGAAATGGATCAGTTTATAAACAAAATGAACGTAGTTATGTGATTAATGTTAAGTTAGAAGAAATCCCATTGCCAGTAGACCTTCTCTACAATCCCACCACCACTTTTCACTGCAACACGTAGAGTTTCAGAAGCAGGAGGAACACCCCACAGTAGTGGCACTGCAACTGTCATGGTAAGCTTTTCTTGCAAGCCTCCTTGGGTTGCCTTTTCTGCAACAACCACCTAAAAATAAACCATGAAACTCTTCAGTAAAAGACATATAATAAAGAAGGATAAATGTAAGTTCGTGCTGCTAATCCAACATTTGAATTCGATAGTAGAAGTTTCCATCACCTTTGTAGGTCCCTAGCACTCACATGTCTGCAAATTTGTGAAAAATACAATATGCAGCGGCACGTCTTTGTAATCATGAAACAATGTATTCTGTTCTACGCAAGCATTTCTTTACAAAAAAAAAGCTATAAACAATTTTGGAACAAGAGACAATTTTCAATATTAAGGTCTCCCGCTTTATGTCTAAGAACCTCAAGCAAAAGGATAGGCGATTAAGTCCATGCATCACCTTAACAACATAGGAGCATAAGGCAATACCTAAGCCTTATCAACAATAGTAAGTATACTATGACCTATCGAGAAAATTTTCTGAAACTGTGTGGGTCATTAAATGTCAACTTAAAAAGCACTAAAACCAAACTTTTTCTGCCATACCAAAATCAAGGCACTTTCTTGACAACCAGAATGACATGGCTGCAGTTGTCATATTGAACAGGCATATTTTGCGAACGAATTTAATTTGACAAAAGATAAGATCAAGCAGCAAGCGCTCTTCATATAGGGTAAACAAGATAAAATTGAAGCAATGAGCTTAAATGCGAAAACTACCTCGCCACCATGCTCTAAGACTGCCTCTTCTACCACATCGCTTAGCATTTCAATTGAGCGGCAAAACCCAAAAATGCACAATCTCCTGCCCAGATCAAGCCCCTGCAATATAAATCTATTACCATAAAATGTCACGGTAAAAATACAATTGATTTCTCAAAAGACAAGTTAAAAAAAAGCAAATTTTATGACACCATAATCAAGGTTTGCTTACATTTGTTGCTGCAATATCAAAAAGGGCACCTAGGCACAGTCCTTGATTCGGATCCATATAGTCTTTCTCTTGAAAACGCCGGAATCGTTGAGACACTCTACCACCTTGCTTTCTCTGCACATAGTTCTTACATGTATTAAAGCAGAGATGGAAATTTCCAGTTAAAAAAAAATAAAATAAAAAAGTAATGCAAGAAAAGTAAAAAAATACTCACGCGACCTAAAAAAATCATTTCTTAGGACCAAACTGACGTATTGCATATCTGGCACTACAGTTCTTAAAAGAATAAAAAGTGTACACAGAAAGGACAGCATGTTTATAAAATTACATCAATTGAAGCAGGTGTTATACCTCTGACAAATTTACTTTACGAGGGACCAGGGAGCCTCCTATCTGAAGAAGTCCATCAGAAGTAAAGAGTGTAATTTTTTCTTCAGAAACCCATTCTATACCTGTACAGAATGCACATTGCGACTTTCATGACAGGAATTCACAACTAAAGGTTCATTAGTTTACACTTCTACTCTTAAGCTAAAGTACAGAGATTTTTGAAAAGAGTATACAAATATTGCATGAACAATAATGCTGCGATAGGTTACATGTAACAAGAAAAGTGTCCCTATGTATAAATAAACTGATCATAATAGCGTAGTCTACATGGAAATCACACAAGACTTAGAGGGTCAATCAATGGGTGGTTGTATTGTACTCCCTCAGTCCTGAAATACCTGCCACATCCTAAAAAAGCGGGCAGTGTGCACTACCCACTTTTTAAGGATGTGGCAGGCATTTCAGGACGGAGGGAGTATTTGGGTAAGCCAACATTTACCATATAACATAATCCAAGAAGCTCTGTTTGTTAACCACTTCACCTAAAAGCTTCAGTTATTAGGGAAGAGAGTAAATCTGCACGACACCAACAATTTAGGGTCGGTGACACAGATCTTGCACCACCACTCTAACTTGTTTTGTGCCAACCTTTTAAGAGATAGCATAATTATTCCCTTTCTTACTAACCACATTCATTTCCTCTTAGGCCATCCTCTTCCCCTTTTAGCCTTTTCAACTTGCATTTGTTTCAACATTCTTATCGGGTGGGGTATTCAATGGTATTTTTGTACATGCTCATACCAATGCAACCTTCTCTCTCTAAGCTTCTCCCCGAAAGGTTTTACCCCTAGTTCTCTTTAATAAACTCGTAACTACTCTCTCACAATTATCGCACATATCCTCTTTGATGGGAAATGATACCACACATTCACTTAGCATCCTCATTTCCGCTATATTCGATTTATCTTTGACTTTGCTTTGGGGCCTAGCACTTCGCTCCATATGGTTTTGCAAAAATTATCATTGCAGCGCCTATCACACAACAATTCTGAAGCAACTCTCATATTCGTGTTAGATAACCAAGTTTCCCAAAAGCTCGAACTTTTGGGAAACTTGGTTATCTTACATGGTATCAGAGCTCCAGGTTGTAGAAGGTCCTGGGTTCTAATCTTGCTGGAGGCCTTTATACCCCAATTATGTTCTACGTGCTGCGCTTGGTGGACGCTTGCACAAGAGGGGGGATGTTAAAATATAATAAAGATTTATGTTTCCTAACAGCTCGAACTTTTGGGAAACTTTGTTATATTACATGGTATCAAGGAAAGCTGAGAGCTAGCCGTCCTCTCTATGCAAGATACATCAAATGGTCAGGCTCATCCAAACTAACTATCAGCATGAGTCAAAGATCGTCATCTTCTTGTTGCAACCATTTTCTCTTCTTGTTGTAACTATCACTTGGTCAAAGCGCGGCACAAAGCATCCACAAAGTGCGGCACGTGGAACATAATTGGAATATAAACGCCTCCAGCAAGACTAGAACCCATGACCTTCCATAGCCTTGATCTCTGATACAATGTAAGATAACCATTTTTTTTTTGAAGATAAAAACTTGCATAGAAAGTGATTGACAACAAATAGTTCCCAGATTAATTGCAGTTAACCATCAAATTATCTGCCCACATGACAAAAACAATCGTATGATCGTATCAAAGAAGCATAGTAGTTTCAAACACATTTGAACATATCAATTGCCATGAAGAAAGAGGTGAGCAGCTAAATCAGTTGCTTATAACAGTTGCGTTTAAGAATAAGGAGGAGAAGCTAGTGACTTGAATGCCCATGGAGGTAATGGTAGAAACAGCAGCATTGAGGGCACTCCTTTGCCGGCCCATGATGGCGATGGCGGTGCCATGCTTGCCAAACCAAGCAGAAAACTCGAAGCCGATAAGCCGATCCCCGAGCCTCCCCCAGTCAACAGGGCCACCTTCCCCTTCAACACATCCCCCTTGAACGGCAACTCCATTCCCTCCTCGGCTCCTCCTCTGCTTCCTCTTCACTCTCCAAAATTCCCTTCCCTCGATACATGATCCCAGTCCTCATCACATAGTAAGACTTCCCCTTGATCCTCGCCAGCGGGTGCAGATCCACCAACCTTCCCCTCCGGTACCCTTCCTTGAGAGCCACCGTCGTTGTCTTACACTTCAGTGAAAGATAGAAAATCCCCGGATACCTTGTGAACACTCTAGTAAACTTGTGAGGCAAATTGAACTCCTCCCTCAAACACCTCAAGTAATTCCTCTTAGTCTTCCTATGTATCATCAAGCTTAAGAGCTCGTGCAGAACCCCCACCACATGCTTCTCCATCAATTCGCTCTTGGGATCGATCTGCGACGAGTCCTCATACAGCAATATGTAAGGCAGCCGCTGGAACTCGTTCATCCAAGCAATCACCTTCTTCTTAGAACCATAACCTCTGAGGAAACTCAAATTCACCAAGTTTCCCAAAAGCTCCAAAATAATGTATAAATAGCAAGTAAATCAATAGAAATGACATCAACTCATTTTCTCACATGGTATCAAAGCTCCAGGCGTTAGAAAGTCCTGGGTTCTAGTCTCGCTGGAGACGTTTATATCCCAATTATGTTCCACGTGCTGCGCTTTGTGGACGCTTGCACGTGAGGAGGGATGTTAGAATATACAATAAATGAATAAAGATTTTCCTTCCCTAACAGCTCTAGCTTTTGGGAAACTTGGTTATCTTACATGGTATCAGAGCTCCAGGTTGTGGAAGGTTCTAGGTTCTAGTCTCGATGGAGGCATTTATACCCCAATTATGTACCACGTGCCGTGCTTGGTGGACACTTGCACGTGAAGGAAGATGTTGGAATATGTAATAAATTAATAAAGATTTCCGTCTCCTAACAGCTCGAGCTTAAGGGATATAAACGCCTCCAGCGTGACTAGAACCCAGGACCTTCCACAACCTGGAGCTCTGATACCATGCAAGATAACCAAGTTTCCCAAAAGCTAGAGCTGTTAGGAAAGGGAAATCTTTATTCATTTATTGTATATTCTAACATCCCTCCTCACATGCAAGCATCTACAAAGCGCAGTACGTGGAACATAATTGGGTTATAAACGCCTCCAGCGTGACTAGAACCTAGGACTTTCTAAAGCCTGGAGCTCTGATACCATGTGAGAAATTGAGTCGATGCCATTTCTATTGATTTAAATGCTATTTATACATTATACATTTTGCAGGATTTATGAGGATTTAGTTCCCTTTGACTAAGTGATAGTTACAATAAGAAGAGAAAATGGTTACAACAAGAAGATGATAATCTTTGACTCATGTTGTTAGTTAGTTTGGATGAACCTGGCCATTTGATGTATCTTACATAGAGAGGACAGCTAGCTCTCAGCTTTCCTCACATGTAAGATAACCAAGTTTCCCAAAAGCTCGAGCTGTTAGGAAACAAAAATCTTTATTCATTTATTGTATATTCTAACATCCCCCCTTACGTGCAAGCGTCTATATAGCGCAGCACGTGGAACATAATTGGGATATAAACGCCTCCAGCGAGACTAGAATTCAGGACCTTCCACAACCTTGAGCTCTGATACCATATAAGATAACCAAGTTTCCCAAAATCTCGAGCTGTTAGGAAACTGAAATATTTATTCATTTATTACATATTCTAACATCTCCCTCGCGTGCAAGCGTCTACCAAGCGTGGCACGTGGAACATAATTGGGGTATAAATGCCTCCATCGAGGCTAGAACCCAAGACCTTCCACGACCTAGAGCTTTGATACCATGTTAGATAACCAAGTTTCCCAAAAGCTCGAGCTTTTGGGAAATTTGGTTATCTTACAATTCGCCCAGCCCATAATTATACTTCATACTGAAGCATTACCTATACTTCCCTCCCTTGTGGATACCGGGCCTCAAAAGTGAAATTGTTCACACCTTAGCACTTCTTGCCCATCTACTCTAACTACAGGTCCACCTATAGTTCTACTTTCAATAAGGGTGGATTTCAATAACTCTCTTAGTTCCACTTCTTCCCATTTAATTCTAAGGCTTCCACCCACCCTTCTAGAGTTGCATTTAACCTAACTGTATTTCCATTCACTATAACTTGTATCATTCGCACAAGCATCCAGGAACTTATCTTAGATATATGCAGTTAGCTCATTTATATATAACACAAAAGGGCAAGGGTCAAATGCAATAACAAGCTCAACTTCCTAGAAGGAACGGCATCTAATATCCATCTCAGAATTCATATCAATCTCTATACAGCATAGTTAATTAAGATAGAGAGCTAAATCTCAGTGAAAAGTTTGAGCAGTAGGGACAGACAAGCAATGATTGCAAAAAAAAAAATTAGACAAAAGCAGAAACAAAAAGATATAAGAGTAATAGGAAACTGCAGTAAAGGTACCACAGTATGCTTTTTCTTTTTTTTCCTCTCCCCAGATAGATATCTACGTTGTCTATTATAATTCCTAATGGTTCATACAGCTGAGGTTGTTTCTCTTTGAGCTCTAATCACCCATAGAATACAACAGATTACGTAAAAGACTCTCTGCAGTTTGCGGTATTACAATTATCAACATTAGCAACTTCAACAACTACTTCCAGTTACCATCATCTAATTGGGGTTCCCATCTTCCCTACATTAAGCGAACACCACCGTCTAATAGATAATGTAATCATCTTTACATTCTCACTTTGATTGAAATCACAGTTTTAACCGCATCAATTAATCGCCATAGATAACAAAAAAAAACCTTCAAATTTCGATCCTCTACAAAACTAATTTGATAAAGAGCTATAAAATGAAGATCACCATTGATTACTTCAAATCCACAACAGAAAAAAAAAATCCATTACTACAAACACTGATGATATACCACGAAGAAGAGCTCAATTCCTCAATCCAAGATAAACAGTTACAAATGAAGATCATCATTAATTCCTTCAAATCCATAACAGAACCGCACAAAAGGATCTACTTCTACAAGTAACACATCACACAACAACCACTTCCAACACAACTGAAAAATATGATACACCACAAACAAGAGCTCAATTCCTCACAAGATTGACAACATCAAATCAAAATAAGCAAAAAGCCATGATCTTTAGAGAAATCACTCACCACCGCCACTATCCGCAGTATAAGGCGAACTCCATGGGTAGAACCCAAATGGGTCTTCTCCGTCAGGCTCCCTGGCGCGCACCCGGCCGGCCCAAAGCCGCCGCCGGCAATACAATCCCGTCAGCAAAGAAGAAGGGGGAGTCCTGGAATGGTTCTTGGACCCAAAAAGCGCGGGAAAGGCGGGGATGGAGGAGCAGCAGAGAGCGGAGGAGGAGGAATCCGCCATGAAAACCAACAAGAAGGAAGAAAAAGGAGGACTTGGAAGAAGGGAAAAGGGACTTTTTTTTTCTGGCTGTAGTGTTTTTGAAGGAGGCAAATCAGAGGGGGAAGGAGGAGCCGAGGGACGATGACACGTGGAGAGGAGAGCTAGAAACGAAAATGGACTAAATTACTTAAATTTACCCGTCCCCGTTGGAAAACGAAAATGAACTAAATTGCTAAAATTTAGTTCATTTTTCGTTTTCTAATTGGAATATGTAATTTTGGATGGAGGGAATAATATTTGATACAAAGATAAATGCAATATGTTTCATCGTAAGTAACCTTTTAATCCAAGAGCTAACCTAAAATATATCCCTAACATCGATATTATGATGGTCATGGCACGCTATGTGAAGAGGTCTTAGTTCGAACCTTAATTTCATTGGACACCCATTCGGGATTAGATCCTGATTTACTCGATGTGCATGATGGGTAGGCCTTGTTTCCACAAAAGGATATTGGCGGCAGGATACAAGAGATTGGTTGCGCTGCCCCTTCTAATTGGCTCCTATAAACACCTAAAAAATAACTTTGATATTATAATACAATTACTCCCCCCATGTCATATTCTAATTTTTGCAAATTTTCAATATCGCCTTACCTGTATTGTATCGTCCCTGTGTGATCCATATCCGTGATTCCTTAGGTGTGTTTTTTTCTTCACTGTTAAAAAAATGAAGTTTGCATTTTTTTTTTTGTGGTTGTTTGGAAAGGTAGAATGTTTGAATGTTTGACAGTTGACAATGGACTTTGGGAAAGTGGCCGAGTTAGGTGGGGGTTCGCCAGCATGTGCAAATTGGCACGTGCAAAATGTTTGCAAAGGTCAAACCAGTTGTAACTCATAGGGGCTGTTGTAATAACCATGCTATTTTCTCATTTCATTTAAGCCCATTTAACTGTATTTCCCATGGATTTTTGTTTGCGAAACTCATTTTGGATATCTAATGTCATTTAGAACCCAAAGGCACCGTATTCTTGGCCAGCGCGATGCTTTGAGTTTTGATCAGGATTAATGGTTTACATGTTATTTAGTTTGTGTTGTATGGTTAAAGCATCAGTGGGGTAAAAAGTTTGCGTATTTATTTGAAGAAGAGGTTCTTTTATATATCCTTAAAACAAGAAAAGGTTAATTGTTTGTATTTTAGGTCACCAAATCTGTACCGCATCTTACTTTTATATGGAGGTATTGCTAGTGAAACAGTTTCATTTCTAAAATTTGTCTCACATAGGGGCTGTTGGGAGGTTATTTCCTACATCATTTTATCTTTTTTTCCAAGGGCTAAGCTTATAAGAAATGGATTATTAAACTACTCCCTCTGTCCAAAAATATGTGTCATCATTAGAAAACCAAAATGAACTGTACAAGGGAGACAAGCTGAGCTAAAAAGCTGTCTGAATATGTCATGTGGATGCCCAATTTGCGATTGAGCTAGCTGATAACTAGCTGATAAGTAGGATAAAACTCTTGTAAAAGCTCTACGATTCATTCAGGAAGCGGTGTTGGGGGGCAGTTCATTCATTTTGGTTTTCTAATGAGGACACATATTTTTGAACACTCACATTTGCAAGCATTCATCAAACTTTGCACTCATCACAAGTAGGGGGCATACAACCATCCGGCGGGATTAGAACCCACAACATGAGCATCAATACCATGATAGATAATCATTGTTATCCAAAAGCTCGAGCTCGTTAGGAGACTGTTTATCAATATATTTATTTCATCTTCAAACAAGTCTAACATGGCATTTTGTAATTTAAAGCAAAGCCCTTGAACAACCATCCTATTGCATTATATACTCAACAGTTCAAATTGATTTTTCATTAAAGGCAATAAAACTCATGTTAAGCACAGAGGAATCTAGAATACATTGGCGAAAGTGCTAGCGCATAGGGAGCCAAAGTCCTTGGTGCTCAACTTTGCTGAAATCCCTGCACGAAAGCAAATCGAATGATATTACACTGTAATTATAGCTCGATAATAAATGAATAACGTGGTTTGAGCTCGTAAAGCAGAAAAGGAAAACACATCACATTAGTGCCACATAAAAGTGAAGTTACCCAAATGAAGCACAGAATGAAAGTAAGTTCAGGTGCAGAACGTATATGATACTATATATCATATTGCAGTAGATCAAAAGGATGTAGAAGCAACAAGATGACTTCGATAAGCCTCAAAACAGGGGTATCATAGAAGCATCAATGTGGAAACACCAGATCAACTTAACTATATAGCACCAGCTAAATTACAAAACTATCCACGCCAATTATGTAACCCACGAAATAGTCACTGATGGAATATTATTGTGTGGATAATCATAACCTTCCATACCAGCTGCATAGATAAATGATACTTTGCCCTAAACCAGCATTTGCCTCATGATATATCTTAATTGCATCTCATGCATTTTATCAAAAAATAAGATGGCTAGTTATGTTAGCTGCTCTCACAATCGTACTGTTTAGGAGAACAATATGGCATAATCATAATCATAATCAAGTAGAGCCTTTTCCCAACTATTTGGGGTCGGAGACATGGATCTTACTCCTTCATTCAGGCCTGTTTTGGGTTACATCTTTTGTAAGAGATAGTAAGGTTAAATCCTTTTTTTGCTGCCCTCCACTTTACCCACCCCGCATTTATCCTATGCACCACATCACTATCAATATTCTTTATGGATAATGGATCCTAAGTACCGGAATTGATCACACCTTAGCACTTCTTGCCCATCTATTTCAACTAAGGCTCTACCTATATTTCTACCTTCCTTAAAATTAAATTCCAAGCACTCTATCTTGGTCCTACTTATTTTAGAATAATATGGCATTCAGCTGAAAAATTTCAGCATTGGACACGAAACAAATAGTCCATGCTGGGTCAGTCCCTGACTGATAGGTAAAAATATTAAAAGAAATGGAGTATGCTCTCTTCGGAAACTCCACTTAATGTCACTACAATTACTCCTGGTTGTTCCACAAATAAATGAATAATACATATGTGAAGTATTTGACAATGAGAATAAGTACCAGATGAAAGAGTCTCTAACAGTCAGTAATAAGAACCTGCTCTGTCCATGTTAGTTAACTAGTCGGAGTATGCAGAAAAAGAATGAAGAACTATACCTTTCATAGCTCAAGAGGCATCAGCAGTAATACTCTTAATATGCTTCAGATCAAAAATTTCAATCCAGTAACCATCAGGATCTTTAATGAAAGCCAAGCCCTTCATTTTCCCTGCAAGTATGACACCATTTAACACATTTAAATACAGAATCACTGAGAAGCAGCAGCTGCAAATGTTAAAAAACAGTGTGCTTCAAAATAAGCAAGGTCAACAAGCCATTACACATATCCTCATAGACATAAGGTCAACAGTATTGATGACTGAATCAAAGGATATAAAGAAAATAGCAAGGTTTAAAATAAAACATGGACAAAGTTTTCCTCATTATTTGATAAATAATGCAATTACCATCCTCAGGTTTCTTCACAAATTCAACTCCTAAACGTTGAAATCGTTCACATGCCATGTAGGTGTCATCCACTGTAATGCCTATATGGCCTAAGTACCAAAAGGACAAACAAGCATCAACTAAGGAGTTTCTGAACTCATATACACCCTTATGAAAGTTACAACAACCCTTCAAGTGCAATCACATTCAAAATTAAGAACATATATGAACTTATAGAGGATGCATACCAAAGCCACGGGGTTCTGAGTTTCCATTGTGATAACCTTTGAAGTCGGGATCACTTTCAGTGCCCCAGTTACTGATTACATATTCATGAATGGGGTCAGGAGGATCCCAATCATGGAGAAAAAGAAATAAACAGAAGAAGTGTAATGCTTCCTTACTGTGTGAGCTCAATAGTTGCCTTCTGAGCAAAAGTCCAAACTGTTCGCTCAGATGGATCAGCTGGTGCTGATAAAGGATTCTGTATAACAAATGCAAAATATATGTCTCAATTTTGCCTATGGTCAAGCTGATATCACAGTGTAAGAACATCTACTAAAGAACCAATTTGTAGGAGCTACCCCGCAAACTATACCTCATAACCCATAAAGTACAAGCTGAACTTCATCTCAGGGAAGTCCAATCGCTTGAGTAACCTGCAATGTTAATGAAAAAATCATGACCACATAGTCGCCATTTTTAAGTAGAACAATATGTCTATAAAGTAACAGCAAGATCTCGACAGTGCAAATGAAATAGAGAATAAAAAGGTTATATTACTTGTTCAAGTATCATTGAAGGTAATAGAAGTAGCTTAAAATGCCGCTCTAGCCAAATAGAGGTTGCAGAAGTGTACATTATAGCTTAAATTAAAAAAATGATGTATATTCCTTATTGAGATGATATGTTTTATAAGCCAGACCAGAAATGTCTGCAGCGTCGGACATTACTTTTAACATCATACTGCAATCATCAAATATGTGGCAAGTATTAACAATCCTCCAGCAACTATTACTGATATAGTGGATGGTAGAATGATTGCAGACGAACTAAAAGAATATAGTAGTAGTCAGCTACATAGACATCCAGATAAGTTAAAGCATCAAAGAATTTCTGAATAGCTTTGATACCACTAATACGGTGTAATAAATTTTTTTATGTAGTGGAAAAATGGAAATGGGAAATACATAAACCAACTTACGTCATGCCTAGTACACGAGAATAGAAATCCAGACTCACTTTGGGATCCTTGATCCGGAACATCTGCAATGCACATTTCGATTGTTAATGTCTGGTATGGTTAACAAAGTAATAGGAATCTTTATTTCACCTTCAAAAAAGAGAACGTAGTCTTACAATAGACAATAAAAGAAAAAAAGATGATGACATCAAATTGGAAATTACTATTTCATGGTAAGACAACTGCAATGGCACTAAGTACACCAGAGACTTTGGAGCAAAACCCCTTATCTTATTTTCTTTCTGAATAGATTATCCAAATGAAAACAACACATTTTCTTTAGGAGAACAGTTCATGCTGGATCACTTTGATACTATCTGAATGTATAAAACTGCAATATATGTTACTATATTATTGTTGTTTTATGTGAACTATTGTTCTGCTTTACTACCTTTGCTTATACTACCTCCGTCTCACATCAATAATCTTATTTGGTTTTCCAAATTGAACTGATATAGATCATTTTGGAAAACCAAATAGGACTATTAATGAGAGACCAAGGGGTTAAGATCTAGCACAGACTGCCTTCCCTCCACTATTGAACGTTTGTTGGATAAATTCAGCTCCAAAAATGCGAGAATAAAAGCCAGAACGCGCACCCTATAAGCCAGATGAGTTGTATAATATTCTTAACACATTTTCTCTTAAAAGACTAAAAGAGAGAAGATTGTTTAGCTCACTCCATAACCCCAAAATCTACAACAACAACCAAATCTAAATTTTACAGATCATTTCGTAAACGTGCATCCTATAAGCCAAATGAATTTTATAATATTCCTACAATATTTTATTTCATAAGCCTAAAGGCAATCAGATTGTTTAGCTCACTCCATAACCCCACAATCTACTTCAATAACAACCAATTCGAAATTGAACAGATCATCTCCCGAACTTGAAATCTATAAGCCATATGGATTTTTAACATTTTTAGCATATTTTATTTCATAACACTAAAGGAAATCAGATTGTCTAGCACTCCATACTTCCAAATCCAATGCAACAGCAACAGATTCAAGATTGGAAAAATCATATCCCCACATATCCAATAACCACACTACTTAAATTCAACATTTTTGCCATTCTGGGACTGAACCAATATCAGACAGAATGCAGATGAAAGTATTCTATCCAATCAGATTGTCTAGCACTTCACAGTACCAAATCTAAGCCAACAGCAACAAATTCAAGATTGGACAAATCGTTTCCCCACTGCCCCACATATTCAATAACCATACTACTGAAATTCAACATTTTTTCCATTCTGGGACTGAAACAAGATCAGATAGAATGAAGATAAAATCATTCTATCCAAACAAATGTAAGTCACCAATAAAAAGAAAACGTACAGTCTGCTGCATGAAGTAGCTTTTGGTAGCTTCATCAGGCTCCATGCAGAGGCCTGTATTATTGGATGGAGATTCCTTCGACCCAGATGCCATTGGAGACAGAGACAACAGTCTGTAGCTTCCAAGACCCTTCTGCACAAGTATGACAAAAGATCAATCATCCAAAAAAAGTATGACAAAAGCATCACAAGCAAGGAACATCTAGAGAGAGAGAGACCTTTGGAGATGTAATTGGGAGGAAACGGGGAGAGGGAAGGAGTCTGAAGGGGAGAGAGCGGAGGGAGGAGCGAGAGAGAGAAGCAGCTCTGGAAGCTATGGAGGAAGAAGCCATTTTTTGGATATCTTTGGGTTGGTTTTGATAGCAGAAAAAACCCCTGGGCTGGCATCATTGTGACAAGTTTCGGAAACTTTACGAAATTTCGGCGAAATGGCCCTCAGCCGCTCGATAATTATGAATATCGAGCGTTTCGCGAATTTTTTGGCGTTTGGAAAATTTTGGTAAAATTTCGTGTTTTTTCGCGTGGGTTTGTTTTTCTTTTACCGGTTCAGTTCTTAAGACCCCCCCCCCCCCAGTCGACTGTGGAGCCCTAGCTTACCGAGCGGCAGAGCTGATTGAGAGATTGGGGGTTGGACAGTCTCCTCTGCCATCGCCGTGGCCATCACCGATGGCCCGACGAAGAATCCGGCAAGGACGAAGATTGGGAGTTGGAGAGTTTCATCCGCCCATAGATTTCATCCATTGTTTTAGGGTGAGATTTTTTAGAACCTTAAAATTTAAGGAAATTTATATAATAAAGTATGAATTTTTTTTTAAAAATGATATACTATAACAAATATTTGCAAAAGATGATATCTAACAAGCCACGCAAATACCTTCAAACTCCGTCCCTAAAATTTATTAGTAACACCCACTTCCATAAGTAGGTTCGGTAAAAAAAGTATTTTTTTAGCATGTTCAGTAACATCGTCAATGTTATATTTCGACGTGGAGTTTGACCGAACAAAGTTTTAAAGTTCGATGATCGCATCCACCAACAAAAATAATAGTTAATGTTAACCATCCGTGAGTTCAATCCGGCGGTAAGGATCCACCGCTATATATTTGACGGGATGCCTTTTTCCACTTGGGTGTTCTGTGTTCAGTGACTTTTCTACATTGTATCTACATTTTTGGATTTTTGGGACGGAGTACGCAGTAGAACTTTAAAACATTCTTGACAATGTCATCCACTTTACCGGAGCCTCGATTACCAAGATCAACACCAACTACTCGCTTGTGCCATGCACGGCCATTGCATTATCCAAATTGCACAGCCTCAAAGTAAATGCTACATTTATTCTTGTTTTTCACGTTGCACAAATTTGACTATCTGCAGCTAAACAAATTAGTACGAGTTTATTAATTATGTTTGAAGTCAGACGAATTTCGTACTCCCTGAAAGCAAGAACCCCTCAACAATTATGAAACGGGTCAAAAAACAAGCAAAAAGAATAAGGAAAGGGAGTTGCAACTGGATACGTTGTTGCCTTGTTAATCATAGTTAGACACAGTCAAACATTATAATTAGGAAAAAATAGAAATAAGGTGTTTTTGAAAGCATGCCCAGAACATGTGGAAGTCCGTAACCATCAGATCATGTAGGCCCTTCATTGAACTGACGGTTTGGATCTCTCCACACGTTCTTGGCACATTAATACGTGAACACGTTATATAACATCGTTCTATAATGTGTTCTACATGCAAACATTTATCCTTGGATAATACAATTAGTTCCGATTTATTTCCGATTCTCAAATCAACTTGATTTTTTTATGACCAGCAAAAAACCTTTATCCTTTAATTTCATGATAGTTGACCACTAGAACCTCAAAGTACATATTATGAAAGAGACTAAATATATGTCATAAGACATTCAAGTACTAACCTGCTTATATTGACAAATAACATAATTAGTGGCGGCGATGCATGTCAACTTTAAACATATGCTGCTTCCGTCCATAAAAAAGAGGCTGCATTTGACAATGAATTAAGTTTATTGGACTGTAGGGCCCACAGCATTTCAAGTCTTATATCCTGCGTTTTTGGACCAGGTTTGCAACGTCAATGCAAAATCCAGCCTCCTAATGTTGGATTTCCAAATGCAGCCAGGTTTTTTTGGATGGAGGGTGTAATACATACCGGTTTGAGTTGGACCAATTGCATTGAGTTTGACACATGAATTGGTCAAATGCCGCGGTTCAGCTGAAGTATATGACTCGGACCATTTCCATACACGCTCCTCTTGCCAATATATATAACTCTTGTCCATGGCTATCATCCTCATCTTCAGCACAAATCATTTCCTTGCACCCATTCCATTTCTCTTTGCATTGTTTCTAGAGCTCTAGACTATCTAATTTACAGTTCAAATACTAAATAGAAGAAAGGAGAAGTCAACTGAAAACAATGGGTTCTCATGTTGATATCACCTTATTAGCATGGTCTATAATGATCCCAATGTTGTTAATGTTGTCTTCATGCCATGCTCAGCTCTCTCCCACATTTTATGATGCTTCATGCCCCAACGCTCTAAGCACAATCAGAACAGCCATAAGATCCGCAGTCTCTCGAGAGCGTCGAATGGCTGCTTCCCTCGTTCGCCTCCATTTTCATGACTGCTTTGTTCAGGTATTGCTTCATGGATGTTTTTCAACTTCATCATATTTATCACTTTGGTATTTTTTATGTTCTTAATTATCCAATATTATTAAGTGCTAAAGCCATGAAATTGCATGCGTGCAGGGTTGTGATGCATCCGTCTTGCTTGATGCTACCTCTTCCTTTACAAGCGAGAAAAATTCTGTACAAAACTTCAGGTCTGCAAGAGGATTTGAGGTAATTGATGCTGCAAAAGCCAAGGTGGAGGAAATTTGTCCAGGAGTGGTGTCTTGTGCAGATGTACTGGCCGTTGCAGCACGAGATTCATCAGTTGCAGTAAGTTTATATTCGTGTTTCCTGTGTATTATACTTCTTTTAATTTAATTTTGGATAATGGGCAGAGTACCATATTCAACAATTCATAGTACTTAGGTTGAATCTTAAAATAATTTTCCCAGAACTATATAAGATTTAAGCTGATACATACTGGCATCTTGTGTATGGAATATTCAGGTTGGTGGTCCAACATGGACTGTAAAACTGGGAAGAAGAGACTCCACAACTGCAAGCCAAAGCCAATCACAAAGTGATCTCCCACGCTTTTCAGATAGCCTTGATGAACTCAAAGCTCTATTTGCTAGGAAAGGCTTCAATGAAAGAGAATTGGTTGCACTCTCAGGCATGTCTACCACTTGAATCGTCTCTTCTTGTTGCCCCTTCCATCTTTCAACGCTAACTTTTTTGCTCCAAAACTACTACAGGCTCCCACACCATTGGCCAAGCAGTGTGTGCTACATTCAAAGACAGAATCTACAATGAAACAAACATAGATGCGGGATTTGCAAGCACTCGGAGGCGCCGATGCCCCACAACAGGCGGGGATGGGAACACGGCCCCTCTTGACTTGGTGACACCCAATTCATTTGATAACAACTACTTCAAGGATTTAATGCAAAAGAAGGGCCTGCTCCATTCAGATCAGGTTCTCTTCAGTGGGGGCTCCACTGACAGTGTTGTGAGTGAATACAGCAAGGACAGAGCTAAATTTAACTCGGACTTTGCTGCGGCCATGGTGAAGATGGGTGATATGGATCCACTCACTGGATCTTCTGGACAAATTAGGAGGATATGCAATGTGGTCAACTGAGGCTCATTTTACAGAACTTGTTGGATTTTGGAATTAACTTTTTAATTTTCTTCATTATATTCATTCATTAATGTTGTCAAGTGTTCATAAATTCTTGTATAAAAAAAGTGTTTATAAATTCCAGTTGTTGTGATTTAAATTAATTCATTCTTGATTAAACTTAAATGAGAACCACCAGCTTGTTTATGAGATTTTATGTTTCAAATGTGTGTAGGAGGTTCCAAACTCTCTCTCTCTCTCTCTCTTGTGTGTGTGGAAATACTCCATGCATGTAGTTTGTTATGTAGTGTGTTGCTCGCAATATACCCCCTCCATCCTATTTTAGATGTTACATCTAGAAAAGAGGATAATTTTGTTTTAGATGCTTGATATGGTGAATTTATGTGGATTTTGAACTTCGCCTTCCTCTCATCAATTGGGGTTTCCACCATCCAATAAAAATAAATATTTTTCTAAATAGAACATCTAAAACAGGACAGAGGGAGTAGAATGGAATGAACATATTTCTACACCACTAATCTTCTACATACCCCAAAACAAGAAATTTTAGTATTTCCTTATGCCCACTTGCCGCTAGTTGCCCATGTACAACAGTAGAATGCCAAATCTGGCCACCGTTGATAGTAACCTGTGCATCAATGTGATCCCATCTATAGGTCATAACTTTCGCCTACAAATTATCTCTCCAAAGAAGGGTCAGGCCTATGCCTCTTCCTTTGGCCTGGACCATCAAAGCGTCATGAAAATTCAGCCGAAGCCTCAATTTTTCGGCCCTTTTTCATCTAATCTCATTTCTGAAAGGAAAACAAGGGTACCATTAATATCTTTCACCATAAGGTGAGGGCACTGAACTGTCCAGGGGTTTCCAATCCGCCACACTTCCAAAATATTTTCTTGGCAACCAGCTGGGCTGGGACCAGCTACTGCCGATGAGATATATTAGTCTTATCCCTTTCTCTTATTCGCACCATGGCTGCCCTGAAAGAGGGGTGCCATTGTCCATTGTGAGTTAGGGGGCCTGTGTAGGTTGTGCCCCATTATGATTAATTGAGTGCATAGTCTTGCTGGGCTTATGTAAAGACAGGTGTGCACAATAACATGCAGACTTGGGCGTAGTCTTCATATAAGTTAGATTTGAGGGCATGCATACATAACATTTCTCTCTTCGGAGCTCCCCGGTCAGGATCCTAAGCATAACACGCTACTATATAGGACTAAAATTTCTTTTCATTAATTTCCCTCAAAACTTAACAAATGATAAAAATTTAATAAAAATAAAATTCCTACCAATCTTATTTTAATCAAATAATAAATATGAGCCTAAGATGGAAAGTAAATTAATAGGCTCATACCATAAAATTAATTTGGGCCCATCAACCCAAACCAAAACCCAACACATACATATCTAAGATGTTCTGCAGAGATTCTTCAACATCTTCTGCTAATGCAGATTCTTCAGCACCATCATTGAACTCTGACTTATCAACGAGCTTTGATTCCATGCTCCTATCTGCCAGCTTTGATTCAGCCATGGATTATGAAGCAGAAGATGGAGCTATTGGTCGTTCCACTTGCCCGTTCAGATGGTTGATTTTAGATTCATGCGATCATCTTGTAATCATATAATGTCTTTTATACAAGACGGTGCCACTCTTTCTAGCTGTATGTTTGGTGGTTGAGTCGAGCATTTTTTTGCCATATACAAGAGGAAATATGGGCCTCATATTATGGAATGTGCCCAACAGTTTCAGTGTGAGCTTCTTTCTTTTGGGCCATAAGGCCATCATTCCTGTTTGGTGGTCCAATGGTTATGGGCCCCTTGATGAAGATGGCATAATTGATCGATAGATCGATGGGGAAAAATTTAGATTTTGAAGGGCTGAAAGAAGGAAGAGGGGTACTCAAATATATGAGAGGAAGATGGCATAATTGATCAATAAATCGGTGGGAAAAAATTTAGATTTTGAAGGGGTGAAGGAAGGAAGAGGGGTACTCAATATATGTAGAGTACCTTGGAAGTTGCATGCAATCCCCATGTTCGCCTGGAATGATTTGGCAATCAAGAACTTCGGCACATGCAACAGAAAAATTGTTGGCTACCCATGCATACATTTTTTGATGTATAATTCACCCTTGCATACATTGAACAATAACATTTTTATTCCGTAACACATTAAGGTTCAATTGGAAATCCAATTGGAGCAAATAAATCTTCATGGCTGGTCAGGATATTGGGCAAAACATGGGAAGCTTGGATTATAGGGTAACCTCTTTAATTATCTGATTTTGTATGGTTACTAAATAGTTTGTTCTGATACGAAATCTTGATCTAGCTCCATTCCTCCATGCATGCTACCCTTACAATATTCAACACTCTATTTCTTCTTGAAGAACAATCACAATAATATCCATGTCAATCATAGGAATATTAAAACAAACCTCATCATATCATGTAGTTGACTTATTGCCTCTTTTCTTCCATTTATGCAGTGTTAATGGTTAATATACCCATCGCCCGAGTCCAATGGAATACAGGTTTTTCAGTTTCCATTAGCAAATGGAAATGAGCCTAGGTTACCATTGCTGTGTTTAGAAGGATCATCTTTTTTTCTTTCCTTTTCTCTCTTCTTCCCCTGTCCCTATAACAAACTTACATAATGTTTAGTGTAAGAACTTTGATCTCTTTCTTAACGTTGATATGGTTCTGTTGTGAGTTAGGGGCCGTTTGGGGCGTGATTATTGCAAAACATCCACAGTGGATTTTGGACATCCACTGTAGTATCCATGTTTTTTTTTATATCCAGCTGAAATGTTTCGGTTGGATATAAAAAAAACATGGATACTACAGGGGATGTCCAAAATCCACTGTGGATGTTTTGCAATAATCCGGCCCCTAAGTGAGTGTGCAATCAGCATGTGAACCAGCAAGTCGTGGCAACATAGTTGTTGACATAAACGGCCATGGGCAATTCAAGTCTCTAGGAGCGGCAATTGAGTCGATTCCAGCACGCAATAAGCAGTGGAGGAAGGTCATAGTTAAGCCTGGCATATACCGGTAATTATCCAAACTTGATTGTAGCTTAAGTGCTGAGATTACAAACAGGTACCCCATGCTTTATATTTAACTTGTAAAATATGCACGTGCGTCTAAAGAACATAAGAAATCGAATTTTTACGTAAGCTTTTTTTTCATAGGATTTTGTCAATTGGACTTTGATTATGCTTGAATTTTTTTGGATATGCAAAGTTACCACAAATCTTTTATAAAGGGTATTTTTGGAGCAAAACATTAAATTGTTGGTTCCACCCTCTAATAGTATAATTTGTACTCCCTCCATCAGGAATCATGAGTAGCATAAGGATTTTCAAAATTAACTAATTTTAGTTCATTTTGAAAAACCTTATGTTAACAAATTTATTCATTTGGAAAAACCTTATTTTAACAATAATTCTGAACGGACGGAGTACAATGCAATTTAACTTGTGTTTATACGCCTAGCATTGAATGCAAAGCTTCGTATCCCCTGAAATAATGTAATTTATGCGACTAATACAGGGAAAAGGTTCATATCCCTAGCATTAAACCCTGCATATCGATTCAAGGGAGTGGCATTGGCTCGACAAAAATTGTATTCAATGACTCATTAACAACTTTGAAGAGTGGTACTTTCCAAGTGGACGCTGAATATGTTGCTGCCAAATACATAAGCTTCGAGGTAATTTTTCAAAGTTGACTGGGAGCATTTGTCCTCAATTGGCCATGTAACTTCCCTTGTTCATTTGAGTGTTTAAACAACTCTCATCCTTTGGTGCTGACTAATTCCTACAGAATAGTCACAGTCTTGATGGAATCAACGTAAAACAAGCTGTTGCAGTTCTAGCAAATGCATTGCCTTCTTCGAGTGTGGCTTTTCGAGCTTTCAAGACACACTTTGGGACAACAGTGGCGGCCATTATTACAAATTTTGCCATATCTATGGTGCAGTAGACTTCATCTGGGGAGGAGGGCAGTCTATATCTTTGAGGTAGAGCAGATAATTATAATTTATGTCTTTGAAGAAAAGCTTGGCACACATCAATTATCTTAGTTCAGTTATTCTCCTCACAGTGATTAGTGGATGGAGTAAAAGGGGTTATTGGATAGACCAAAAGGTAAATAAACTGACTTCCTTAAATGCACATATTTTCGAAGGCGTTGGTCGACCTCTAATGTTATACACATAAATATGTGGGTTTATGTATATCTAACTTAAAAGGTTAATGAATGGATGTGTATAACTAAAAGGATTAATAACTAATTAGCCTTATTATGAGCATAAATATACACACATTTTTATGTGTATAATTTAACCTATTTGGCCAGTGATAACCCTATTCCTATACATTTCTATACACATCAGTTCCATACACATCACATCAGGTCACCCACTAATTTTCATACACATCAGCTGTGTATGAAAAATGCGTAGGAATCTACTGTACAAATATCGTTTCCCTATTTTTATCTAGAAAAGCAAAATACTTGAGCTTAGAGATATATAGGTAAAATATATTGTTCGAATCTCCTACAAATCCCTCTAACTATGACGTGGTGGGTTTTGGTTGGAGAGAGAAAATGAGCCACCAACTATCAGCTTCCATATGCATATGACGGAACCTAGCGATTACAAATACTAGTAGATGACGCGAAGATGAGAGTATTAATTGTACCAAAAAAAAAGAGTGTAATTTAGCATGGAGTACCAAGATGAGAGTCTCATTAGCTCTCAAGCTATTACCAATATGATGAAGCTATGTATGCTAGCACAGCCTCGTGCCACACTCTCTTTCCACTGCACATCTATAAGCACTAACACAATTTTGAAGTTTTTTAAATTCTAGCACTTTTTACTGGCATGATAGCACAGAGAAGCGCCTCAACTCTTGTGCAGAGTTAAAATTTACGTTGTATAGCAGTTACCAAAAAAAAGGTTTACCTTGTATAGGACTTTCGAAATGAAATTGCTCATATGGTTGTCTTTTGGCTTGCACGAATGCAGCAATGTGTGCTTCATCTCAGGAAACTTCAAAATCCTGGTATAGGATGGTTGAAAGCTCAAGGCGGGAACAGCTCACAAGATACTAGCGGCGCCTTTGTGTTCAAGTATGGTAGTGTTTATGGAGCAGATTATTCCTATCACTTGGGAAGAGCATATGGTGCTCATTCAAGAGTTTTATTCTACAAAACCAAATTTGATAGACAAGTTGTTCCTCAAGGATGGGATGCTTGGAATCATGAGCGTCATGAGTAAGTTTTTATCACTTCCCATATTTCTTCTTAACATAATTCAAGAAAAAATATTAAAATACAATACCTAATCCTCTTCAGGCTTTAATTAGTTTAATCATTAGTTTAAACTGAATTAGTTTAAGAACCGAGATGATCACATTTCGACCTGATTTCCCATAATCCCACACTTTGTATTTTTTTTGACATACAAAAGACGGGCACTACAACTAGCGACGGCAAAATTCGTCGCTAAAAGTGACAATTCATTTAAATTTCTCTTATTGTCCGTCGCTAAATCCCTCAATAATGCCCGCGCCCATGGAATGTCGTATCGGATATTGGTAAAATATCGGTCGGTCGGCCTAGGAGACGAAATATCGGAGATATATCGGAGATATTGTGTAAAAAAATATCGGTCGTCAAAAACTAGTTTTTACCATATATTTTCACAATCTAACTTCTAAAAGGAGTTATACTAATTTAAACAAAGAATAAATTTTAAAATATGCATACTAGGATAGAAAATAAACATTAAAAAAAAAAAAAATTTCGAAATTTTTTTTTCAAAAAGACCGATATATCGGCGATAGTTAGAAAAATTCAAAATTTCAATACTTATTGGTATCGGTGTATCGGTTTGTGTCCGATACCGATATATCAGCAATATATATATCGGCGAGCTGACATTCCATGCCCGCGCCACAATTGCTCATAGACGACGGATAACAGTGAATCGTCGCTAGCTAGCTTTATCGTTAGATGTAGCGACGGACTTTTTTCTAGGGTAGATATTCTGTCGAAAAGTCTTTAGTGACGGATAAATTATGTTGAGAATAATACGTAGCGACTGTTTTTAATTGTCGAAATAAATGTTTAGCGACGGTTTTAAAGACAGACTCTAGACTTGTTAGATACCTATTGCGACGGTTTTGGTTCATTGGTGACAGATTTTATCTGTCGGTACAGACTTCAAAAAAAATAAGCATTATTCATAAATGCAAAAGATATTCTCTTATATTATTCATATAATTAGTACCATATTGTATACATAAACAAAATATATGTATATAGTGTCATCTTACAACAATATGCAGAAGAAACATAAATACAACTGATATGCAAAACAATAAAGTTTAAACCTTATCGGTGATTTTATAATGTCCTAGAAATTCTTCACGCTGATTTCTGTCTTTGCTCACCGGCAAAACAAATACTTTTTCCACTGGCAAGACGAAACCATATATCTTTCCCAGTGTTCCGGAAACCCTCGCCGAAAATCACACTTTACCCTTCAACCCGCCGAAAACCTTGCCGATAATCGCTCACTATGCATTTAATCGCTCAAAATTGCTCACTACACAGGTTGCAGGGAGGCATTGGGGGACGTGACACACTCCAATTCGCCGAAAAGTCACCACTTTGCCTTCTTATGAGCGAGCTGAGGGGTTCATGCGTATTTAGACACTACCCTTGCGGCATTGAAGGACATTTTGGGTAGTCTATGTCTACTTTTTAGGCTATATGGCAATTCAGTAGAAAAACCAAGTAATATGGAAAATTGGGTAGTGGCGGTAATATGAAAAAAACTTGCCAAATAAGCCTTTTCCCACTTGGGGGGTTCATTATGGCTTAAAATATTGATTTTTCCCTTGTTTATGTGTCCTTCCGGTAATGATATTACTACTCCAGTTCTCTACTCTGTTTTCCTACACCACTTATGTGAATCCAAACCACACCATAGACACACAAGTGAGGAGTGGATTGATGGGTTGACACATCAATCAACTTAGGCCAACATGAATGAATAGGAAAACATACTAGAAAAGTGGAGTAGCAGTATCATTACCTGTCCAAAAGAGGTAGATATTGTTAGGTTTATTTCTCAATCACAAGGCGCAAAGGCCTTTTTCCACTTGGCTTGAAAAATTGACTTTTCCACATTGTATCTACATTTTTGGTAGAACTTTTGGCCCTCCCATTTACATTCTTCACAATGTCATCCACTTTACCGGAGCCGTTGATCACCACGATCAACACCAAATGCTCGCTTGTGCCATACGGCCATTGCATTATCCAAATTGCACAGCCTCAAAGTAAATGCTACATTTATTCTTGTTTTTCACGTTGCATAAATTTGACTATCTGCAGCTAAACAAATTAGTATGAATTTATTAATTATGTTTGAAATCAGACGAATTTCGTACTCCCTCAAAGCAAGAACCACTCAACAATTATGAAACGGGTCAAAAAACAAGCAAAAAGAATAAGGAAAAGGAGTTGCAACTGGATACGTTGTTGCCTTGTTAATCATAGTTAGACACAGTCAAACATTATAATTAGGAAAAAATAGAAATAAGGTGTTTTTGAAAGCATGCCCAGAACATGTGGAAGTCCGTAACCATCAGATCATGTAGGCCCTTCATTGAACTGACGGTTTGGATCTCTCCACACGTTCTTGGCACATTAATACGTGAACACGTTATATAACATCGTTCTATAATGTGTTCTACATGCAAACATTTATCCTTGGATAATACAATTAGTTCCGATTTATTTCCGGTTCTCAAATCAACTTGATTTTTTTATGACCAGCAAAAAACCTTTATCCTTCAATTTCATGATAGTTGACCACTAGAACCTCAAAGTACATATTATGAAAGAGACTAAATATATGTCATAAGACATTCAAGTACTAACCTGCTTATATTGACAAATAACATAATTAGTAGCGGCGATGCATGTCAACTTTAAACATATGCTGCTTCCGTCCATAAAAAAGGGGCTGCATTTGACAATGGATTAAGTTTATTGGACTGTAGGGCTCACAGCATTTCGAGTCTTATATCCTACGTTTTTGGGCCAGGTTTGCAACTTCAATGCAAAATCCAGCTTCCTAATGTTGGATTTCCAAATGCAGCCAGGTTTTTTTGGATGGAGGGAGTCATACATACCGGTTTGAGTTGGACCAATGCATTGAGTTTGATACATGAATTGGTCAACTGCCGCGGCTCAGCTGAAGTATATGACTCAGACCATTTCCATACACGCTCCTCTTGCCAATATATATCAGTAACTCTTGTCCATGGCTATCATCTTCAGCACAAATCATTTCCTTGCACCCATTCCATTTCTCTTTGCACCGTTTCAAGAGCTCTAGAGTATCTTATTTACAGTTCAAATACTAAATAGAAGAGAGGAGAAGTCAACTGAAAACAATGGGTTCTCATGTTGATATCACCTTATTAGCAGGATCTATAATGATCCCAATGTTGTTAATGTTGTCTTCATGCCAAGCTCAGCTCTCTCCCACTTTTTATGATGCTTCGTGCCCCAACGCTCTTAGCACAATCAGAACAGCCATAAGATCCGCAGTCTCTCGAGAGCGTCGAATGGCTGCTTCCCTCGTTCGCCTCCATTTTCATGACTGCTTTGTTCAGGTATTTCTTCATGGATGTTTTTCAACTTCATCATATTTATCTCTTTGGTATTTCTTATGTTCTTAATTATCCAAAATTATTACGTGCTAAAGCCATGAAATTGCATGCGTGCAGGGGTGTGATGCATCCGTCTTGCTTGATGCTACCTCTTCCTTTACAAGCGAGAAAAATTCTGTACAAAATTTCAGGTCTGCAAGAGGATTTGAGGTAATTGATGCTGCAAAAGCCAAGGTGGAGGAAATTTGTCCAGGAGTGGTGTCTTGTGCAGATGTACTGGCCGTTGCAGCGCGAGATTCATCAGTTGCTGTAAGTTTATATTCGTATTTCCTGTGTATTATACTTCTTTTATTTTAATTTTGGATAATGGGCAGAGTACCATATTCAACAATTCGTAGTACTTAGGTTGAATCTTACAATAATTTTCCCTGAACTATATAAGATTTAAGCTGATACATACTGGCATCTTGTGTATGCAATATTCAGGTTGGTGGTCCAACATGGACAGTAAAACTAGGAAGAAGAGACTCCACAACTGCAAGCCAAAGCCTATCACAAAGTGATCTCCCACGCTTTTCAGATAGCCTTGATGAACTCAAAGCTCTATTTGCTAGGAAAGGCTTCAATGAAAGAGAATTGGTTGCACTCTCAGGCATGTCTACCACTTGAATCGTCTCTTCTTGTTCCCCCTTCCATCTTTCAATTAGGAAACACTAACTTTTTTGCTCCAAAACTACTACAGGTTCCCACACCATTGGCCAAGCAGTGTGTGCTACATTCAAAGACAGAATCTACAATGAAACAAACATAGATGCGGGATTTGCAAGCACTCGAAGGCGCCGATGCCCCACATCAGGCGGGGATGGGAACACGGCCCCTCTTGACTTGGTGACACCAAATTCATTTGATAACAACTACTTCAAGGATTTAATGCAAAAGAAGGGCCTGCTCCATTCAGATCAGGTTCTCTCCAGTGGGGGCTCCACTGACAGTATTGTGAGTGAATACAGCAAGGACAGAGCTAAATTTAACTCGGACTTTGCTGCGGCCATGGTGAAGATGGGTGATATGGATCCACTTACTGAATCTTCTGGACAAATTAGGAGGATATGCAATGTGGTCAACTGAGGCTCATTTTACAGAACTTGTTGGATTTTGAAATTAACTTTTTAATTTTCTTCATTATATTCATTCATTAATGTTGTCAAGTGTTCATAAATTCTTGTATAAAAAAAGTGTTTATAAATTCCAGTCGTTGTGAATTAAATTAATTCATTCTTGATTAAACTTAAATGAGAACCACCAGCTTTTTTATGAGATTTTATGTTTCAAATGTGTGCAGGAGGTTCCAAACTCTCTCTCTCTCTCTTGTGTGTGTGGAAATACTCCATGCATGTAGTGTGTTATGTAGTGTGTTGTTCACAATATACACCCTCCATCCTCTTTTAGATGCTACATCTAGTAAAGAGGACAATTTTGTTTTAGATGCTTCATATGGTCAATTTATATGTGGATTTTGAACTTCGCCTTCCCCTCATCAATTGAGGTTTCCACCATCCAATAAAAATAAATATTTTTTTCAATGGAACATCTAAAATAGGACAGAGGGAGTAAAATGGAATGAACATATTTCTACACCACTAATCTTCTACATACCCCAAAACAAGAAATTTTAGTATTTCCTTATGCCCATTTGCCGCTAGTTGCCCATGTACAACAGTAGAATGCCAAATCTGGCCACCGTTGATAGGGTTGTTCGCGGACGGCCGCGTCCGTGGGGCCTTATGCGTCCGGGGGGCAGTTGCGGAGGAGGAGGAGACGCGAGGGGGAGGAGGGGGCGGTCGTGGAGGAGGAAGAAGGAGGGGCCATCTGGGGTGGGGGGAGGAGGGGAGAGGGAGGACTGTGTCCGTGTCTGTGTCCGTCAGCCTGACGGACACGGACACGGCCAGACTTGTGACGTACACAATTTAACGGCCACGGACACGGACGACTTATGTCCGTGTCTATCTACGAACAACCCTAACCGTTGATAGTAACCTGTGCATCAATGTGATCCCATCTATAGGTCATAACTTTCGCCTACAAATTATCTCTCCAAAGAAGTGTTAGGCCTTGGCCGCTTCCTTTGGCCTGGACCATCAAAGCGTCATGAAAATTCAGCCGAAGCCTCAATTTTTTGGCCCTTTTTCATCTAATCTCATTTCTGAAAGGAAAACAAGGGTACCATTACTATCTTTCACCAGAAGGTGAGGGCACTGAACTGTCCAGGGGTTCCCAATCCGCCACACTTCCAAAATATTATCTCAGCAACCAGCTCGGTTGGGGACCAGCTACTGCCGATGAGATATATTAGTCTTATCCCCTTCCCTTATTGGCACCATGGCTGCCCTGAAAGAGGGGCGCCATCGTCCATTGTGAGTTAGGGGGTGTGTCGACTGTAGTAGGTTGTGCCCCATTATGATTTTGCAAGTGCATAGTCTTGCTGGGCTTATATAAAGACATAGGTGTAAGGGTGTAAACGAGCCGAGCCAGCTCGCGAACTTTTCTGGCTTAGCTCGGCTCGACTCGACTTTAGGCTCGGCTCGTGCCAGGCTCAGCTCGACTCGGCTCGGGCTCGTCCCAATACGAGCCGAGCCCGAGCCCAATGATACTCTGCTCGTTTAAACTCGGCTCAAATAAGCTCGTGAGCCAGCTTGCGAGCCGGCTCGAGCTCCTCGTTACGTGATATATATATATATATATATATATCAACATATTTATACAAATATAAAATAAATATATTACTGTGTATAAACATCTATTTATAAAAGATGTCAATAGAGGAAAAAATCACTTTCTTGTTCACACTGGAAGAGAAATTCAAAGGCTCCAAGCTCAATATTCGCCTAGAACCATTTATCAAAAATGTGGAATAACAAGAGATACTTAAATTATTTTACTATTTCGTTACTAATTAAGTGCCCTTATAAAGACAAATTTTGCCTTCTACTAAACGTTGAATTTATTTTTTTCCACTTCATCATAAATTAGAAAAGCTGGTGTTCGATATTTTTTTAAAATATAATAATTATTTGTACAATCAACTCTACCGGTATCTTGAAATTTAAGAATTACCACTAGACATGGGTGATGGGGCCCATACAAGTGAATTTGAAATTTCGAGCTCAGCTCAGCTCGTTTACACTTTTAATGTCAATAGACTTAGTACTTATTTTATATATACAAGTGCAGGGTGTTTTATTTGGATTTCTAATTTGGACACATAAAGGGGATATTAGAGTTTTAGTTTTTAACAAACAAATATTAAATTATTATTTTTGAACAAATCTAACTGTTCATTTTTGTTATTTTCCACATATAAATAACCAAAGCTATTAAATTACAAAGTTATGTTTCAAATGTGACACAATATTGTTGTGACACTCGCTAGCTTTCATGGGTGTAGACTCATGAATTAAGTAAAAAATTATCAGTGTTACTCCATTATTAGCCAACTTTTTTTTAAAAAAAAGGCTTCTATCTACATTCCACCTAACTCATGTTAGCCAACCAGTCTACGTGCTTAAAATAAAATTAAGAAACTCCTCAGCTTCCCTTGATTGGAGGCCTCGAGGAAGGCAGACGGGTTGGAGCAGAAGACTATCGGGCGTTTGAGTCGTACGTGTGTTGGGCTCACATCACATGTCTATGTTGTTCGTTTGATATCACGCAATATAGTCGCAAGATCTCTGGCCAAAGCACACCGAAGCACTAGAGAGCAAGTGAGTGGTATAGAAAGGTTTGCCATTTCCGAGAGATCGCCGGATTACATAGCCCCACTGTTTAGTCTCGGCTTTAGGCTCACATTGCCTACAAAAAGAGAGAGAAAATGAAAAAGAAAATGACGCCGCAATTAGACAAAAACCGTCTTGTAAACATTAGAGTGACACTGACCCCCTCCCTCCTCATCACATGCCTCTTTGGATTTTTCAATTCCAAAACTTTTCTTCTTTCTTTTTTTATGATTCCCTCTTTTCTCTAACGGGCGAATCTTTACCCTGGTGGGCTTTTCTCATTTTGTAATTTGTCTTTGTTTTGTACCCTTTATCTGGAGAGCAGATCGGCTGCATATACGTGTAGGAAATCCTCTGGACGTAAGCTATTTTCGTGATGCATGTCCTAACAATAGCCTTCCCAACGGTGCGCTCCATCTTGGTTTCTCAAAACCAAACCACGAGTATTCCCCAGTTGAACTGTACACGTGTCAATAAAACAGCAAACTGCATACAGATCCAGAGACACACGTCAAGAAAATAGCGAACGCCCAAGATTTTTTTGGGGGGGAGTAGTTGCAACTCGCAATAGAGAAAGAGGGGGGAGGGAGGGAGGGCGAGGCGGCGGTGCTGACGAGGGGAGGGGGCGGCAACAGTGCTGGCGAGGGGAAGGGAGGAGGGGATTTTGGGTGGGGGGGGGGGCTGTCGAACAGAGGAAGAGGGGGGAGGGAGAAAAAAGAGAAGGGGGGCTCTGGTGCAAGGCGGCGGTATCGGCGAGGGGAGGGGAGGGGGCAACGCTGGCGAGGCGAAGCCCTCCAAGTGCCCTTCTTCCTCTGTCTGCAAAGCCTTCACTGTTTCCGCTGCCGTCGATTTTCATCACTCCTCTTCCATGCTCTTGTCTTCCCTATCTCCCTCCCACGGTAGCGGCGACGGCGGTTGGTTCGGCGGTGGCAGCGGAGGGGCGGTGGCTTCTGGTTGATGATTTTTGCCACGGCGAAGGATGAGGAGCTAACAGACTGGGATTCGCACGGCCTGCCAGCCAACATTGTGGTCTAGCTTGCCAAGTTGTCTGCTTTTAAGCGATACAAGGTTTCTGAAATTTTGTTCTTTGATCAGAGGCGGCGCGCGAATGCCGGGTCGGATGATTCCTTCTTTGATATGGCGGCACTGAACCTTCTCAGGTGAGGTTCCGCCATCTCTTTCTTCCAAAAAAATCTATTTTTTATTCCGATCGTCGTGCGACGGCATCATAATCGGTGTCATTGCCGGCAACACCGAGTGGGCAGTCCGGCCATCGGCCGGTGATGCACTGGCGAGCTTGTAAGGCTCCGATACTCACGAGCCGAGCTCGAGCTTGGGCTATTAGGCACTCGAGCTCGAGCTCGAGCTGAGCTCCAGAATCCTTAATGAGCCGAGCTTGAGCTGGGAGGGACCGAGCTGTAAACGAGCCGAGCTGAGCCAAGCTTGAGCTCGAAGTTAAAATTTTGAGCTCAAGCTAAGACATGCCCAAGCTCGGCTCAGTTCGGCTCGTTTACACCCCTACTCAGGTGTGCACAATAACATGCAAGCTTGGGCGTAGTCTTCCTAGATAAGTTAAATTTGAGGGCATGCAGACATATTTCTCTCTTCGGAGCTCCCCGGTCAAGATCCTAAGCATAAAATGCTACTCCTCTCATGATAAGAATTTTGAACATAACAAGCATATATAAAAGAAAACACAAAACAAAAGAGGATAGTAGTATCCAACCAGCTTCTTGAAGATATCTCTCAAAAGCTTGAAGGAGAAACTTCCTTTAAGATAAATATCTATATAACTCATGAAATCTTGAAATATCCGAGATAAAGGGATGAAGTTCATGAAGAGATCGATGTTTGTTCTACTTATTAACATTCAATATTTTCTGTATTTTGCTGCTTTTTTCAGATTTTGAAAAGCAAGCCCTCTAAGTAAAGATGCAGTAATTGAGCATGCCCTAAGTCTTTTTTTCTTTTTTTTTTAAATGCTCTAATTCTTATTTTGATTTTTAACTATGACGCAAGTGATTGGATCATAAAATAAGCCTGTGATGGCATCAAGACTAAAGATAGACCTAAGAGAGAAAGCACAGAGTACTAGACAAAGGATTAATATACAAATCAGTCAGCTGTCCTTGTGTCATGAGTAACCTCCAGTCCTAGAAGCTGATAAAGGTCCTGGAACAACCTCCAAACCTGGAATCTCTGTCATAACTGGTTGAAGCAATGGCAAACTCACAAGAACATGTCCAGAGATATCGTGTAGCGTCTGACATGCTGCTAGCAAGCTCTCATAAGATCCGTCCACCAAAGCTCCATCCATCTGAGCGAATGTTTGTCTCACACAAGTAAGCTAGAAAGGAAAAAAATATATGTTATCTACTCACCAATGCACAGACCAACAGTGAATTAAATCAAGTACAAGGTAAAAGATACTCACCAATGCCCGCTCAATGTCGCCCCGCGGTTGATATAACATCTCCGCCTCATGCACAGGTGGCATGATAAGTCTCCTGTGATCCTCAAGTACCATCTCATATATGCATTATCCGCATCTCGCTTTGTCATAGTAGGCTCCCCCTGAACGAGAGTGGTCGTCCGATCGTCCCATCTAGTAATGTAGGCCGCATGATGCGACTTCCAATCAAAACTCCCTCGGCCTTGGTGCGATAATCGTTCAATAAACTCCACAACAAGAGGGGGGAAAACTTGCTCTAATCCGAATTGCAGCATGACCCGATCCGGAACATGCATCTCGATGATGTCAACACATATAAGCGGCGTCCTAGATAGCCACATATGCAATCCATCCGTACATATTCCAGGTAACTGCGCTAACACATCATCATGATATGGTTGTCATATTACCTACACAACATATGAAGATTGTACTTAATTTTTTTGTGAAATGTACATTCGTCATATTCATAACACGTGCAATATAAACGACAAATACCTGGCCGGATCATTGATAGTCTAATTCTGATCTATACATCGCCAAGTCACTGTGAGGATTCACAGTTTTTGTCTTCTTCACAGTCCACATAACATAACGAAGATGAGGAACAAATTATCTAAAATGTCAATACAAGATCATCAAATAACTTAAATAAATAACACATACCGAACTCCTAACGGTGATACACCATATAGTGGAGTGCTCATAGTGTTTGGATGAACGACATGCAATCGCTCCCATGACCATAACTGTTTGACACATACACACCCAACATGAATCAAATGTTATACTTATGATAAATATAATAGTCAAAGATTATTGATGGTTTATCTGGACGAGGGTGACGCACCCGGCAATCCCTAATGTGCTGGGTTGACAAGATTTTTCCAACTCTCTGTACAGGTAAGCGAGGGTGGCACTGCCCCATGCATACTGTCCCGCGGTGTACAAATCCTCTAACAAAAGGAGATACATGGGGTGCACATGGCTGCTGCTGCTATCGGCAAATATAGTGCTACCAAGCATATAGAGTAAATATGCTTGTGCATGTTGCTCGACGTCAATCTCTGTGGCATCCTCCGGCAGGCGATTGAACTACTCTCTCAACCACTAAAGACTTACCCTAGTTCGTCTTTTCAATGCTTCACGAGGAGGTACCCCTCCAAGAAGGTGTTCATATACCTCATTCTAGTCAATGCCCATAGTCAAGCAACTCACAGCAATGCCATCAACACGCAATCTGAGTAATACAGCAACATCTTGTAATGTTATAGTCATCTCCCTCAAATGCAAGTGAAATGTCTGCGTCTCCCTCCGCCATCTCTCAACTAGGGCAGTGATGAGAGCCCTATCAATTCTGGTATACTGTAACCAAGTAAAGTGCCCAAATCCTGCCATCTCTATGTACGGCAAAATGCGTGCATCAACTAGCCAATGGCGCACGTTTTACCAGTGCTCGGTGCATTCAATGCACTCAGGATCCTATACACATGAAAATTACTTTACAATTAGAAGATAATGATATATGAAATATTCAAAACTAAGGATATAATGATTATGCACATACTTCTCTGTTCCATATGCCATCAGATCTGTGCGAGCTCTGCTCTGTGATGACGAAGGGATCTGTTGTGCACCCTAGGAGGATGCACAAAAGCCGGCGGAAAAGGGGTAGGGAAGGGGATGAGAGTAGAGAAGAAGGAGGTGAAAAACTAGGAGTTCATTCATCAATACCTAAAACAGGACAGGTCGTCCCTTACATATAGGCGTTGAGCCTAGAACTGATGGGCCTGATGGTCCATAATACGCGAATAAGTAAATAGCCTATTCCTACTGCAGCGGCCCACATGGCCTTATGATAATAATCAAATAACAAAAAATTAGCCAAATACTAAGGAGTCGTAACATTCCACCACGCTCCGCTACGGCCTTGACCTCAAGGCCAAAATGTAGGAAAACAAGTAAAAAAATCGTCTTCCAACTCCCAGGTGGCATCGTCCAAAGAATGATCTTGCCATGTAACGAGCACCTCAGTCACCAAGCGTCCAAAACGACAAACCCGACGACAATCCAAGATATACGTAGGAAGGACAGGAGGATCCTCTGGCAAGATCAACGATGCAGGCACCCCACTAGTAAGGCGAGAAGGATCCACCACAAAGCGCCGCAAACGGGACACATGAAAAACCGAATGAACCTGTGAAGTGGGTGGCAACTACAGACAATAAGCAACTGGCCCGATACGCTCCAATATCGGATAAGGCCCATGGAACCGGTGTCCCAATTTGGTAGAAGCAACAGCCGCCAAGGAATGCTGTCGATGAGGCAAGAGGATAACATAAACCAAATCCCCAACTGAATACTCCCGATCCATATGAGAGCGATCATACACCTGCTTCATCCGATTCTGAGCAGTCGCGAGGTTAGCCTTGAGTTGACACAAGACCTCATCGCGCGTCTGAAGTGCATAGTCTACATCACCCACCGAAGAGCTGAAAGGTAAATAACGGATCACCATAGGCGGAGGCCAGCCATAAACCACTTTGAAGGGGGTGAATCTGGTAGAGGTGTGATAAGCAGTATTATATGTTCATTCAGCCCAGGGAAGAAGTTGGAGCCACCGACGAGGCTCCTCGCCAACAAAACAGCGCAGGTACTGTTCCAGACAGCAGTTGACTACCTCCATTTGTCCATCACTTTGGGAATGATAGGCGGTACTCATGTGTAATTTAGTATCCTGTAATGCAAAGAAATCCCACCAAAAAAGAGAAATAAATATTTTATCCCTATCGGACACAATCGTTCGAGGCATGCCGTGCAACTTGGCCACTTCGCGCACATAAATTTCAGCAACAGCCTTCGCCATATAAGTGTGACCAAGGGCGCAAAAATGAGCATATTTAGATAGACAATCCACTACCACAAGAATAACTGATTTACCTTGGACCACAAGTAGAGCCTCAATAAAGTCCATGGAAACATCTTCCCATACGCGATCAGGAATAGGAAAGGGTTGCAGAAGGCCCGCAGGAGTAGTAGTGGAGGCCTTCATGCGCTGGCACGCATCACAAGCAGCCACATAAGAATGGACTTTCTTTTTTATTCCCCGTCAAAGAAAATTCTGACTCACACGCTTGTAGGTGCGAAAGGACCCTTCATGACCAGCATTAGGGGTGTCATGAAAGAAGGAAATAATATTCCACCGTAGTATCGGACTCGGGGGAGCCTAGAGGCACTGCTTCCAGAAGATATAGCTACCCTGCAAAACAAAAGAGGGTAAGCACGTCGGGTCAGCTTGGAGGTGCTGGAAGATGTCCGTGGCCTCAGGTACATCCTGGTAAGTTTGCAGCAAGTCAGTCATGAAGGGAAAGGTAGGGACAGAGAGGCTCAAAAGAGACACCTCTGCATCGCGCCGAGATAGAGTGTCGGCCACGATATTGTCGGACCCCGTTTATAAACCAGATCATAATCGTAGCCCATGAGGTTCATGACCCAATGTTGCTGGGCTGGAGTGGAGATCTGCTGGTCATGAAAATACTTTAGGGGCTTGTGGTCCGTCTGAATAGTGAAGTGCCGGCCCAATAGATAGGGGCGCCATTTCATCACGGCGTGCACAATAGCAAGCATTTCCCGTTCATAGGCCTACAAACGGAGAGAGCGCCCCGATAAGGCCTTACTAAAGAAGGCAGCCCGCAGAAGGACAACACCCAACCCACTATCGGAAGCATCAGTTTCCACCACAAATGGCTAAGAGAAATCCGGCAAGGCTAAGACTGGGGCTGATGACATAGCCTGCTTTAGAGAGTCGAAGGCCCCCTGGGCTTCAGGACTCCATACGAAGGCACCAGTCTTTAAGAAGGCAGTAAGAGGGGAGGCCAGAGGACCATAATGGGCAATGAAGCGCCTGTAATAGCCTGTCAGCCCAAGAAAACCTCGTAAGGCCTTCGGTGATGTAGGAGTGGGCCAGTCGAACATAGCGGCCACTTTGACCGGATCTGTAAAGACTCCATGTTCCACAATAATATGGCCCAAATAATCAATCTGAGGTTGGCCAAAAGAACATTTTGACCGCTTCAACAAAAGAGAGTGCCTGACCAAGAGATCAAAGATGTCGTAGATGGCCAATGTGATCCTCTCAGGTAGCGCTATAGACTAATATGTCATCGAAGAAGACTAAAATGAACTTGCACAAGAAAGGCTGAAAAATATCGTTCATTAGACTTTGGAAGGTGGCTGGCACATTAGTCAACCCGAAGGGCATCACAAGAAACTCATAATGACCGTCATGTGTACGAAAAGCAGTCTTATGAATATTCACTGGGTGCATCTGTATCTGATGATAGCCAGAATGTAAATCAAGTAAAGAGAAATATTTCGCACCTGATAACTCGTCAAGAAGCTCCTCAATAACGGGAATAGGATACTTGTCCTTCAATGTAATAGCATTTAAGGCACGATAATCGACGCAAAACTGCCATGTCCCATCCTTCTTCTGAACCAACAAAACGGGAGAAGAATACGAGCTGGAGCTAGGACGAATAATACCGGTTGCCAGCATGTCAGCCACCAAACGCTCGATCTCAGCCTTTTGCACATAGGGGTAATGGTAGGGCCGCACATTAGCTGGGCTCAACCCTGGAAGTATGGGAATCTGATGGTCGTGCCCACGCATAGGAGGTAGTCTGAATGGCTCTCCAAAGAGGGACCCATAGTCAGTCAAGAGAGCAGTCAAGTCGGCCAGAAGGTTTGGCAGGGTCGAGTCAGATAGAGTCGTAAGTTGCAGCAAAAACCTATTGGCCAAGTGCTGAAAGAAAGACCCCACAGCCTGGGCCCACTGAAGAGTTCCTGGAATGGACCCTTGTAAAAGGACCTGCTGATCGGCCACCCCAAAGGACATGACTAAATCTTTAAAATTCCATACCACGTCCCCAAGCTCTTGGAGCCATTGGACTCCCAATACAATATCAGCTCCTTTTGTGGGTAGAAGATGGAGATCCACCACGAAGTCATACCCTTGAATATGCAAAGATACGCTGGGGCATAGGCCCTTACTGCGCATGTGTGTGCCATCACCAATAAGAACGTCAAAAGCACATGCCTGAGCAATATGACATCCCATACGTTGTGCCACCCTATCATTAATAAAATTATGGATACTCCCACTATCAACCAAAATAGCAACTGGTTGGCGCTTTAACTGACCTTGCACGTGCATAGTATGAGGCGTGTATGTTCCCGAGAAAGCAAGAAATGAGATCTCAGCCGTTGAATCGACATAAGCATCCTCGACCGGTTGGTCAATAAGATCGTCCCCCTCGGGACAGGACTCCTCCAAGATGAAAGCGGTAGGGGGCATGCGACAGTGATGTCCGGGAACGTACCGCTCATCAGAGTTGAAACAGAGGCCTTTGGCCCTTTTTTCGTCCATCTCGGCCTGGGATAACTGGCGAATAGGGGAAGGCAGGGTGGCTCCTGTTGGTGGTCCAGGCCTAGAACTGGCGACGGCCCCAATATGAGGAACTGGCCTAGGGGCCGGTAGTCCAGGAGGAGACCGAAAGAGGGGCCGGACCACACGCCATTGCCCATTTAACCATTCTTCCGCAACTTGAGCATGCCCAATGATATCCTTCATAGATTTAGGCCGAAACTGTCGGATTTCATCTGCAATGTCAGCCCGCAAGCCATACATGAAGGCCCCCACTAATGCCGCCTGGTCCCAATTAGGTAGCCGATTAGCTATGCGCATAAATTCCTGATGGTAAGTGATTGATTGAATTTATAACTATTTTTACTCGCAATCGCACGAGACTCAGTATAGTCTAGTGGAAACGAGGTCGAACCCAAAGGACTTGGCTGATTAATCTAATTCTAATTTAAGATTAAATTTTTATGATTTTAATTAACTAAAGAAAATAAATTTTACTGAGAAATCAAATGATGAGAATATCAAAGCGTCGAATCCACCACTAAACATGCAATTACTACTCTCAATTATTATTTCCATAAGATGTTATGATATGGTAATTCATGTTCTTTGGTCGGACACACAAATTACCAGTGAATTCACTACACATTCTTTGGTCGGACACGAAAAGTTCATTCACTATGAATAATATATTAATTCTATCCTTTGGTTGGGCATAGAATCAATACAAACCTGTTATTATCTAGACACAGGAAATATCAATATCAAATTTCAGTCATAATCATACCAGTCTATGGTCAAGCACTAGATCGAATTATGAAACATGAAATCGCATTAAGAACAATCATATCAACTCCAAATCATTAGACAATTAAGAGTAATAATACATATTTAGGGCTTCATCTAGCCTTGATAAGAAAATTAGCCAGACATGGAATAAGAGAAAGAAATAGCCTGATTCATTGGATTGGTCGCAGGAATACTGTTCACTATTCAACCGGCACTGTTCACGCGCACTGTAGCACTTTCGAACCAGTACTGTAGCAGATCCAATTCCTCCCAAAATCAGTCCTTTTGCTCCCGGCGATCGACTCCTCTTCTTTCCGGCCAAGACCCTGCCGGAATCCGGCCAAAATCACGACGAGAAGGCTCTGTTTCCTCTGTTTTTCCCTCTCTATTTTTCTCTGTTTTTCGATGTGTTTTTCCTTCTGTCGGCGGCTCTCTCCTTCTCCCTGTCTCTCTGTTGGCTTGGGTTTTTATAGGCCTTCCAATCCAAGTCCATTTCCCAGTTGAAATCGAATCGATTTCAAGCCTTTCCAGATCGAGCACAAACTGCCTTTTTTAGTTCCGGCGAGACTCTGTTTTGATTTTGGTTTCCAAATTGAGAACGCCTCCCTGTCATTCCGCCGTGATCTCCTTGCCGACTTGCCGCCGGAGTTCTCAGTCACCGTCGAGCACTTTCCACACCATCTCCGGTGCCGTCTCGAGCTCCGTCCGCCGCCATCCATGGCTCGGGTCCATCCTCGCCACCATCGCCTTCAAATCGATTGAGCCCAGATACCCTGCCGTGGCCGTCTCGTCTCTCCCTCGCCGTGACCGTCGCCGTCGAGACCCAGCTCCTCTTTTCCGGCGAGACCATAAAAAACAGAGCATCGCTCTGTTCTGAAACAGACGAAGGCCCGAGCGCCCGAGCTTCGGCTCGGGCCGGGTTTTTTTATTTTTTTCTTTCTTTTTTTTTAACTGAACCGGACCTCTCTGAACCGGTTCAAATTTCTTTTCTTTTTTTTTCTTTTTCTTCTTTGTAACCCGTTGTACTGCTCTCGTTCATAGGATCTCATCTTGACGGTTCTTCTCTTTAATTGTGTCTCTTTCGCATGCGATATTTCAAATGATCATAACTTTTTGCTCAGAACTCCGAATTGCGAACAGTCAGTGGCGTTGGAAAGCTGACTTCGTGTACTTTAACATGAAGCTTAAATCAGTCCCATCAGAGATATGCAATCGAAGTTGTAAATATTCAATCATTAGAGTCGCGTTTTATCCCATTTCTGCGTTTTGCTCTTGTTTCCTACAAAAACCAAAAATTATATTAAAGTAGCAATAATTCTAAATAAACACTAGTAGAAACATAAGTTTAGGAGATAATAAAATTCATATTTCATGTACAGATCAGTAAGCGCACACCGTGAATGTTTGACGGAGAGAGGCTAGCAATTCATTAAAATCAGCATAATCGTTTGGCCTAAATTGTACGCATAACTCGTTCACAAAATCAGCCCATGTCAGATGAATTATATCCCTCTCAAAATATTAGAACCAGACTAAGGCATCGCCTGTCAGATGGAAGGCTGCGATGCGTAATTTATCAACTTCCGACTGAGTGCCATAATACTCAAAGAATCTATTTGCCTGATATATCCAATCAATAGGGCCATCTTCCCCACTATACTTAGGAAATTGAAGTCAGGCCAATCGCGGCTCAGCCGAGGCCCGTCCGAATGGGTCCTGAGATGGGGCCTGAGACATACCTGGCGTGATGTTGGAGAAGCTAGTAAGAGTCGGTTCTCCAAGTAATGGCCCATAGGGTAGCACCTCTCCCTGTGGTTGTTGATGGGGTCGGCCAGTATGATGAGGAAAGGCACGCAGATGAGTGCCAGCTATCCCTGGTGGCAAGATATTAGTCGGATCAAAGGGGCCAAACATGGCTGAAGACGGAAGGGTGTGGCCTTGGGGAAAGGGAGCTCCCTGTGCAACACCAGCAGCGTGTTTGTGGGGCAAGGAAGAGCCCTGGACTGCCCCAGCGGCCTGGCCCTGCGGCATAGCTTCTTGTTGAGAGAACCCATGCGGCGGAGGAGACGAGTGACCAGAGAACGACAGGGTCTACAAAGGAGGCCCTTGAGCCGCAGTGGAGAAAGACCCTTGCAGGCCGGCGGTCTGTTGATGCTCCAGCCCAGATGTGGGCGGGGGTGGCGGTGTTGATAACCGCTCGAACATCTCCTGCTGCGAAGTCTGCATGGATTGCATCATTGCCATCATGTCTGTCATGGTCTTAAGGAAGGCCGGATCCATGATTGCAAAAGGTGCGGCCTGGGCCTGGCCAGTGGGCGCCTCCTCGTCAGACTGGATCGATGGACCTTCTGGATTGTCCACAACCTTCTTCCGAGCCATAGCGTCGGAAGCCAGGAGTCGATCGCTCTGATACCAGTGGCCCAAATGCCCAAAACGCCCAAAACAGCAATACATGGCCCAAATGCCCAAAACGCCTTCTCAAACCTTCGACATGTAGCATCTTCCATTTGGGTCGTCACCAACCTACAAATGGTTCCCATATTGGCATTAACTATTGCCTCCATATACATTGGCAACAATCGATAAGACTCAACCCAATCACCATACACTGCTTTGATGGCCATATTCCTTGCCGTCCATGCTTTTTTGTATGAAATATCCACGTGAAAAGTCTCCTTAATCTTCTCTTGAATAACCACTGGTGGGATATCTACTTCTGCTCTAATAGAGGGTAATATATGCTGACAAACAAATGCCACAGTACATTATCTATGACCAGGTCTAGCTCGGCATTTCTACAAGTGTGTTCGCCACCATACGTCTTCACTTGAAAATCATTAATCCCCTTCCTCAATGACTCATGTACTCTCCATGGGCAGTTAGGGTATTGACATCTTGCTGTGTACTGTGTCGGATTTGTACGCAACACTTTATAGCGAACATCATGCGCTATTGAAAACTCCCTCAATGCGTGTACAAATTCATTTTTATTAGGAAATATTTGCCCCACATATATTGCTTCCTCATGATATATCTCCTCATGCAAACCCCGATTAATTGCCCCATCTATTTCATCATCTGTTAATCGCGCCCATGGGGGCTCTTCCTCATATGATAACGCCTCCTCAAAATCATCCAAGTTATCCGTAGCAATTGCGATGTCCACCAATTCATCTCCCTCATTATGAACCATCTCTTGCACACTATCCTCTCTTCGTACATCTTCAATATCAATAACCGGTGAATTAGGCACTTGCTCATCATTTTCCCCATCCTCTTCCTCATTCCCCCCTTCGTCTTCCTCATCATTCAAATTTCCCTCTTGCATACCACTTGAACCAGTGTAAATATAGGGGTTATGAAATGATGTTTGTGTGCCAAACCTCAAACTAGGTGAAAGTTGGGGTTCGTTACATGCCAGTGATATAGACAAATCATCTTCTTCATTATCTTCCACACGCCTTCCTCTAGAGTGTCCACTCTACCTATTTCTGCGAGCACTCCTACTTCCGCCTTCACCATCATTTACAAACCTATGCATGTGCGCCTCTTTTTCTACACATAGCTCGAAGCAAAGCACATGATGCTCAAAATAGAATATTTGTTGCATAGAATTCTCATCATCAATTGGTATTATAGTAGTCCTTGCTCCAGTAACAGGCATCTTGTACTTCATACGAATTTTCTACAATCTTTGGTCCCATCCCAGTTTGTTTACCACTTACATCTCTAGTTCCTTGTAAGTACTTGGCTTATTAATAAATAATCCTACACTTTCACCACCTTCGAATTCACCTCTATCAATTCTGCCACCATATATTAACACAAACGGAACCATTTCTCCCGCCATCTCTTCTCACAAAACTTTTAAGAAACACTATCAAATACTACACAAATATAATATAATTAATTTCATACAATACAAAAACTACATAAATATGTATTTCTAATGGATATTAAACGTATATTACCAGTAGAGACGCGAACGAGGGGGCGAGGAAGTGGCCGGAGAAGCTACTGGCCGGCCGAGGCGAGGTGAGGCGGTGGCTCGGATGTGGCGATGACAACGAGGCAGTGACCAGGGCGAGGACGGCAAGGTGGAACTGGCCGAGTCGGTGGCGAGGCGAGCCGAACCGAGCGTAGCGGTGGCTAGGGCGAGGACGGGGAGGCGGAGCTCGCCGAGGCGGTGGCGAGGACGTCGCCGGAGAGCAGTGGCCGGGTTGAGCGCGGGGAGGCGGATCGAGGCGATCTGGTGGCCGGGCTGAGATGCCGTTCAACGATCCACGGCGACGAGAGGCGAGGCGCTACTGTGGCCGGGGCGAGCGCGGGGAGGCGGAGGCGGCGGCGGTGTCGAGGAAGTTGCCGAAGAGCTGAGGCATCCGGAAGGAGAGACGGCGAGGAGAGTTGTTAGGGCTCGGTGCGGCGGAGCCCGAGCCCGAGCCCGAGCCCTCATATATACGAAATGAAAAGCGTCGGTTCAACCGATGCCTTTCAGGTATAAAGGAAGGCGTCTTCAACCGACGCCTTTATGCGAATTAAAAATTTGGGTCAGTTTTAAAAAAAAGCCACGCAGGCGTCAGTGGTCACGCAGGCGCCAGTGGTCACGCTGGTGCCTGCGTGGCTAGTCAGAGCACCATTTCGGGAAATATTTGCTACAGTGCGTCATTTTGAAAAAAAAATTCATGATTTTTTATATAATTTCTCTTTTTTCTTTCCTTTTCTCTCTTCTTCCCCTGTCCCTATAACAAACTTACATAATGTCTAGTGTAAGAACTTTGATCTCTTTCTTAGTGTTGATAATTGATATGGTTCTGTTGTGTGTTAGTGATTGTGCAATCAGCATGTGCACCAGCAGGTCCTGGCGACATAAATGGCCATGGGCAATTTAAGTCTCTAGGAGCGGCAATTGAGTCGATTCCAGCACGTAATAAGCAGTGGAGGAAGGTCCTAGTTAAGCCTGGCATATACTGGTAATTATCCAAACTTGATTGTAGCTTAAGTGCTGAGATTACAAACAGGTACCCCGTGCTTTATATTTAACTTGTAAAATGTGCGCATGCTTCTAAAGAACATAAGAAATCGAATTTTTACGTAAGCTTTTTTTCATAGGTTTTTGTCAATTGGACTTTGGTTATGCTTGAATTTCTTTGGATATGCCAAAGTTATCACAAATCTTTTATAAAGGGTATTTTTGGAGCAAAATATTAAATTGTTGGTTCCACCGTCTAATAGTATAATTTGTACTCCCTCCATCCGGAATCATGAGTAGCAAAAGGATTTTCAAAATTAACTAATTTTAGTTCAATTTGAAAAAACTTATGTTAACAAATTTGTTCATTTTGAAAAAGTTTATGTTAACAATAATTCTGGACAGAAGGAGAACAATACAATTTAACTTGTGTTTATACGCCTAGCATTGAATGCAAAGCTTCATATCCCCTGAAATAATGTAATTTATGCGACTAATACAGGGAAAAGGTTCATATCCCCAGCATTAAACCCTTCATATCGATTCAAGGGAGTGGCATTGGGCTCGACAAAAATTGTATTCAATGACTCATTAACAACTTAGAAGAGTGTTACTTTCCAAGTGGACGCTGAATATGTTGTTGCCAAATACATAAGCTTCGAGGTAATTTTTCAAAGTTGACTGGGAGCATTTGTCCTCAATTGGCCATGTAACTTCCCATGTTCATTTGAGTGTTTAAACAACTCTCATTCTGTGGTGCTGACTAATTCCTACAGAATAGTCACAATCTTGATGGAATCAACGTAAAACAAGCTGTTGCAGTTCTAGCAAATGCATTGCCTTCTTCGAGTGTGGCTTTTCGAGCTTTCAAGACACTTTGGGACAACAGTGGCCGCCATTACTACAAATTTTGCCACATCTACGGTGCAGTAGACTTCATCTGGGGAGGAGGACAGTCTATCTTTGAGGTAGAGCAGATAATTATAATTTATGTCTTTGAAGAAACGCTTGGCCCACATCAAATGTCTTAGTTCAGTTATTCTCCTCATAGTCATTAGTGGATGGAGTAAAAGGGGTTATTGGATACACCAAAAGGGCTAATAAACTGATATATAGGTAAAATATATTGTTCGAATCTCCTACAAATCCCTCTAACTATGACGTGGTGGGTTTTGGTTGGAGAGAGAAAATTAGCCACCAACTATCAGCTTCCATATGCATATGACGGAACCTAGCGATTACAAATACTAGTAGATGACGCCAAGATGAGAGTATTAATTGTATAAAAAAAAGAGTGCTAATTTAGCATGGTGTACTAAGATGAGAGTCTCATTAGCTCTCAAGCTATTACCAATATGATGAAGCTATGTATGCTAGCACAGCCTCGTGCCACACTCTCTTTCCACTGCACATCTCTAAGTATTAACACAATTTTGAAGTCTTTCAAATTCTAGCACTTTTTACTGGCATGATAGCACAGAGAAGCGTCTCCCTCTCTTATGCGGAGTTAAAATTTACTTTGTATAGCAGTTACCAAAAAAAAAGGTTTACCTTGTATAGCACTTTCAAAAATGAAATTGCTCATATGGTTGTCTTTTGGCTTGCACGAATGCAGCAATGTGTGCTTCATCTCAGGAAACATCAAAATCCTGGTATAGGATGGTTGACAGCTCAAGGCAGGAACAGCTCACAAGATACTAGCGGCTTTGTGTTCAACTATAGTAACGTTTATGGAGCAGATTATTCCTATCACTTGGGAAGAGCATATGGTGCTCATTCAAGAGTTTTATTCTACAAAACCAAATTTGATAGACAAGTTGTTCCTCAAGGATGGGATGCTTGGAATCATGAGGGTCATGAGTAAGTTTTTATCACTTCCCATATTTATTCTTAACTTAAGTCAAGAAAAAAATATTAAACTACAATACCTAATCTTCTTCAGGCTTTAATTAGTTTAATCCTCTAAGGCTGAAATATGAACCGAGATGACCACATTTCGGCCTGAATTTCCGTTAATCCCACACTATTTTCTTTTGACATGAAGTATACTGTGTTATTTACCACAAAACAGGTGGTTAATTTTTGTGAGTAATTTCACAAATAAGAAGAGCTTAATACTTCTTGAAAACAAAATCCGAATATTAAGGGAACAACGTCATTGAGATCCATATCCTGGCATTGATTCACGTTAGAAACACAATTTAATCTTCTTTTTGAGTTTGGATATTACTTTGTAGAAAATGATCGATCTGTTTCACCCTTGAGCTTGATTTAGCTCATTTATCTGATGAAAACAATCTATCACAATTTATATACAATTTAGTGCTGTTTATAAAAAAATTCTAATATTTTTTCATATGTGTGAGATTAGGGACCAACTAATCTATTCAGAGAAATATTGTACGGGAGAAGGGTCTGACCTTTCAAAGCGAGTGAAGTGGGAGAAAAATCTTACTGATGATGAGTGGAGCAAATTTCTTGCCCTTGACTACGTCAATCAAGATAAATGGATCCAAGAATTGTCAGAAGTGCAACAACTGCTAAGCCAAGATGATTAATGTTGTAGTTTGTGTTGGTGGCCAATTGCATCGAACTGAAATTTCATGTTCATTTCGTCAATATGTCCTTAATTTATGATTGTTGTAATTTAAGTAAGGCTTCTTTGGAATTTACTTTGTTTAAAGTATATTTAATCTTGCTATTCCAGCTCTTGGGGCTCCATATTTACGGAAACCGTAGGCTTTGTCTTCTTTTACCTTGATCTTGCGCCCTTGTGGTTATTCAAAATACACCTTTCCTTTAGGTTTTCCATTTAAAAATATTGATTTGATTAGACTTATAATTTCTATTGAGCGGCAAGTGCAAGAATAATTTTTAGAGTTTCTTAGAGTTTCCATTCTTTCAACTGGGGCAAGGTTTCATTTAAGTTAATTCCAGGTTGACATGAATCCCTTTTTGCAACTAGTCTTGCCTTGTGTATTTGAACTAAGTCATCTTTTATTGTATTTTGTTTTGTATACACATTTCAAGCCAATCATATCTTTCTCTAGACTTGACTCATTTTTAACACGTCGTCTTACTATAATTGAAATTTTGAAGACACAAACATAGCAATTTTGATGGCATCAAGGCTTGTGATAGACCTAATTAGAGAGCAAGCACATAGTACTAGGCAAAGGGATATAGAAAGCAGTCACCTGTCCCTTTTGTGAGTAAAATGATCATGCAAAAATAGCAAGAAGGATATTCAAAGCATCACATATGATTGTTACCAATCCATGGATACACACAGTGTCATCAAGCCATCAGGGACTACTTTTCTTGATGCCTCTGATTTCCATGTCCAGCTCCTCCAGCTGAAGTTGCACCTTGGCTAGTAACTCCAAGTCTTCAATTTTATCAAACATCTCTAAGATGTTCTGGAGACATTCATCTACCCCTTCTACTAGTGCAGATTCTTCGGCACCATCGTCGAACTTTGACCTATTGACAAGCTTTGAATCCTTGCTACTTTCTTCTAGCTTTGACTCAGCCATAGCTTCGGAGGGAGAAGATGGAGATTGGTTGTTCCAATCGCCTGTTCAAATGGGTGATTTATACTCATGCAATTATCTTGCAACAATAGTATGTCTTTTATACAAGGCACGGTGCTACATCTTGAAGCTTTATTTTTGGTAGTTGAGTCACGCCTTCCTTTGCCTTATAAGAGGATTGCGGTTCTCTTTACCGTTTCTGAATTCTGATGTGGGCCTCATGTTGTGGTATGTGCCCAACAGTTTAAGTGTGAGCTCCCTTCCCATAGGCCTGCCAGTTAAGGGATTCATTCCATCTTTGGTGCTCCAATGGTGGTCATATGGGGCCTTTGATGAAAATCGCATTCTCTACATTGAGAAATCAATGGGAAAAACGTTGGATTTCAAGGAGGATAAAGAAGAAAGAGGATCTGATAAAAATCCTTGAAAGTTGCTTGCAACCCCCAATTAAAAAGTTACATGTACAAAATAAATAAGCTATACGGTCTCTCTTTATATATCTCTACTAAATGATGTCATCACATGCACAACTTTTACAACTCTGAAGAATGTGGCTCTATAAACGGTCAGGGGATAGTTAAATTTAAATGTAATTTACATAAAATAATTGAGATAATAATGTAGAAGACATTTAACGTGAGATATACTAGAGTTCTCATTTGGTGTAACACCCAGACATTTTACAGTGTTGAATAACACCACATTATTCTCATTCACAATCTTGTAGGTAGAACTCCACTGACGGTAGGACCATATCATCAAATATATGACGATGGATCCTTACCGCCATATTGAACTCAATGAAATGGTTGACATTGACAGTTATATCTTTCAATGGAATGTTATTGTCAAATAGTAAAATTTTTGTTGATCAACATCTACTGTCATAATTCAACACTAGGGTGTCACTGAGCATGCTATAAAACATGGTTTTTTCCAACCCTATTTATGAAACTGGGTGTTACTAGAAGTTTTGGGATGCTGAAGTTTATGGTCAAATGGAGCAAATAAATCTGCATGGCTGGCAGTGTATTGGCCAAATATGGTACGTTTGGATCATAGAATAGCAACTTGGTAAGTTTGGATCATAGAATAAGCACTTTAATGACCTGATTTTGTATGGGTACATTGTGTTATAAGTAGATTGTTATGATCCAAAATTTGACCTACACCGGATTGCATAAGACAAATCCTACTAGCTCCACCCCTTCATGCTATCCTTACAATATTCGACTCGCTATTTCTTCTTGATGAACAATCATAATCATATACGGAGCAAATCAAATCTCAATCATATCCTGTAGTTGACTTATGGCCTCTTTTCTTGTATTTAAGCAGAGTTCATGGATTGATGGAAATGAGCCCAGTTAGCCATAGTTGTCTTTTCTTTTTCTCTTTGTTCCCTGTCCATATAGCAAAACATACACAATGTCTAGTATAAGAATTGTCATCTCTTTCTTGACGTTGATATGGTTATGTGGTGAGTTAGTGAGAGCGCAATCAGCATGTGCACCAGCAGGTCCTGGCAACATAGTTGTCGACATAAATGGCCATGGGCAATTGAAGTCTCTAGGAGCTGCCATTGAGTCAATTCCCGCACGCAATAATCAGTGGAGGATGATCCTAGTTAAGCCTGGCGTATACTGGTAATTAGTTATCCAAACTTAATCAGTCCCTTAAGTGTTTAGATTGTACCTCGTGCTTAATGATTAACTAGTAAAACCTGCGCATGTGTGCATCATGCACCTGCCACAAAAGAATGAAGGAAATTTTACATAAGTTTTTATTGTAATTTTAGTCTTTTTATCAATTGGATTTTTAAAATGTTTGAATTTTTTAACATATGCCAAAATAATCGCAAATTTGAGATCAACAGTATTTTTGGAACATAAAATGAGATTGTTGGTTCCACCCCCATTACTTTTAATAGAAGTATAAATTATAGAATTTGTTTATATGCTTAGCATTCGTTAAAACGCTGGGGTGGCGAAGCCATTAGTTTCCCTCAAATGGCTACCATGCCCCCCTTAAGGAAGCAGACCATCTGTCCTTTCTGCGTCGGCCAACTCAACCCGGGCCGAAGTTTTATTCCGGCGGCCAACTAGTTTGGGCGAAAGTGAGGGGCTTGTTATTCATGGAATCATGTTAATTTTGAGTCACCATGATACCTTACTCGAGAAAGCTGGGTAATTGTGAGTTAAAATAGAGATACACAATTTTGTTATAATGCGTAGATAACGATGCAAAAATAATTTAATTTACATGAGTAATACAGGGAAAAGGTTCATATCCCCAGAGATAAACCCTGCATATCAATTCAAGGGAGCGGGATTGTCACCACAAAGATCGTATTCAATGAATCATTCACAACAGTGGCGAGTCCTACTTTTATAGTAGATGCTGAATATGTGGTTGCCAAATACATAACCTTCGAGGTTTATCTTCAATTGGCCATGTATCTTCCTTATTTTTATGTTATGTTTTTAGCTGATAGTGTAATCTGTATTCATGTTTTGTGTACTGACTATTGCTACAGAATAGCTACAGTCTCGATGGAATCAACGTAAAACAGGCTATTGCAGTTCTAGCAAATTCAGACAAGATTGCCTTCTACGGATGCGCATTTTCGAGCTGGCAAGATACACTGTGGGATCACAGTGGCCGCCATTACTATAAACTCTGCCATATCTATGGCGCAGTAGACTTCATCTGGGGAGGAGGACAGTCTATCTTTGAGGTAGGATATACATAACCATATAAATGTAGGCATATACTCCCTCCGTCCGCTGTATAAATTGTCCCGATATGAAGAAAAAAATGTATCCCACATTAATTATCCTATTTCTTTTATCATTCTTATAGTGATTAGTTGATGGGGTAAAAGGAGTTAGCGGATACACTAAAATGTTAATACTTTCACTCCGTTAAATATCACATTTTCTCAAAGGTGGACAATTAATATGGAAAAGAGGGAGCATATGTATATTTATGTGTATGACTAAATACTTAGGTTCTCACAAATGTCATGTTCTCAAGAGATGAAGTATGAAGTCCGACTATATGCAGGTTCTCAACCTCAAGTCCAAAGTCTTTATGTGAATTTCCCTTTCTAATTTGTAGATGGTAGTTAAATGTGGTGGGGGTGACGCCCCTTTCATTAAAGGTCAAGAATGAAATGGATCATATGATTGTTTTTTAATTCAAATGCATGCAGAAATGTATCCTTCATCTCAGGAACGCTCCTCCAAGTCGGTCCATAGGATGGCTGACAGCTCAAGGAAGGAATAGTGCACAAGATACTAGCGGCTTTGTGTTCAAGTATGGTAGTGTCTATGGAGCCAATTATTCCTACTACTTAGGAAGAGCATATGGGTCTTATGCAAGAGTGTTATTTTACAAGTTTCAATTTGATGGACACGTTGCTCCTCTAGGATGGGATGCTTGGAGCCATGTGCACCATGAGTAAGTTCTCATCACACCCTTAACCATTCAGCCTTTAATTCGCTTAATCCTCTAAGTACGGCTGAGAAAAGAATCGAGATGACCCATTTATCTATCGACAAAAAAATTATCTACCTCAATTTATTCAGAATTTTATGCTTTTCATTAAATAATACATTTTCATATATGTGAATTTAATTAGGGACCAACTAATCTATTCAGAGAAAAATTGCACGGGACAAGGATCCGACCTTTCAAAGCGAGTGAAGTGGGAGAAAACACTTACTAGTGAAGAGTGGGCCCAATTTCTTGGCCTTGATTACATCAATGGAGATAAATGGATTCAAGAATTGCCTGATTGGCAACAACTTGTAAGCTAAGATGACTAATGTTGTATTTTGGGTATGTGGCCAATTGGATGAACTGAAACTTCTTGATTTTTTTTTTGTTGATTTGATCTATTCCTTTGCTTTACATTATTGTAATTTGGATTGGTGTCTAGGAAGATATAACTGCAAAATCTTCTTAATTGGTTTTCCATATTTTAGAAAATAAATTAATCCATTATCTTCCCTGTGGGTGCCTTGACCTTGATTACATAAACAGATATAACTGGCTTCAACATGTTCCAGTTGGTTAAACTTGCAATTCTTTATAAATTTTTTTATCTAGTAACTTGAAATAAAGGACAACCAACATTGAAAGAGGTTTGAGAGGAACACATACTTTGGGGGGTGGGGGGATGATCCCCCATCAATGCAGACCAAAAGATAAAGATCAAACCGAATTATCATAAAAGACTAAAGAACTACCAAGGTTTTAAATTGAAAGCAAAAGGATTGGATTTGCATTATCTATCAGAATTATCATTAAGAATCTGAACATTAGAAGAACCATTAGTTGGATGCTTGGTTATATAGACTCAAGACCTCTAGTTATTAAGATGGCCTGATCAGTTTAGCAAAACACGAAATTCCATTCCTTTTTGTTCTTTGATGAAAGCCCCTTCCCTTAGCCAATCCAGCTAACTTAACTAATGGATTATCACCCATAAAATCCATATCTTATCTGAGACTTAAGTTCTTAGGACCTCTATAAACATCATATAACGCAATGCATATTCGAATTAACGTTGGATGCCTCTCTATTAAGGGTAAAAGTTTTTACGCTCATGTTGAGTGTTATGATAAGCAAAATATTGCGGTTTCTTCGACGGTCAGGGTTGTCCTCTATTGCATTTGCTTCTCATCTTAGCCATGCAATCTTTCATGCAAATCATGGATAAGCATTGATTTCTCTGATGGGACGATTTCTGGTCTTCCATTTACATTTTACCTACAATATCTGATTGATTTTAAGGAAAAATCGCATATCAGATTTTCTCTCCTGATAACCTCAATAGTAGCATATAATCCCTCCATCCCACCTTAGTGTCAGTTCTTTTGCTAGAGTTCTTCTTGTTTGTATGTTTTTTATATCAATAAAGGCTTAGTCCTGCCCAAAAAAATACTTTCCCACTTTAATAGTCCAATATATTATTTAGTTCATTTTGAAATCAAATAGGACAATTGATATGGCAGGGAGGGAATATATGGTCCTCCATCAAAGTGATTTCCATCCTTCCTATAAAAGGTAGCCCCATAAATCAACGGTTCCCATGATCCTTTAGCTCTATCTCTTAAATCGGCGTTGCACCGGTTCAACTAAAAAAATATTTTCATAACTAAGTCTCATGACCAAACATTCTAATCATGATACATGGGGCTAACATAGTGCATAAGCCATATCTCTGTACTAAGCTAAATTATGTGCTAACGTTCTGCATAGATATGCCGATCTACTATGTGTGTATCCTCTGTAGTATGGTCACGGTGGTCTGGTCATGGTTTCAGGTCAGGCTAGATGCCATTGTTCAAATAAACAAGAATGTGGTAAACTGATTTGCAAGCCGTCCAGCTGTAAACATAAGAGTTGGCATTAAAGCTCTCTTAACTTGAGTATTAGCGATATAAAGTACAACAATATGATGCTAATGCTATATTTTTATTATGTAACAAATGCTATTTTTCGTGTCATTCTGAGGACTAGTCGATCTTCGAAATTTCATTTTTAAATGCGCTGCTTTCTGGAGAATTTTACTCACTATCTGAAAAATTGAAGAATTGTTATCTGTTAGCTTATGATATTATGATGTGGCCTTCAAAAGCGTAACCGTTTTTTAACAATTGATTGCATCCTATATTTCATATAATACATACGTTTTATGAACTTGTTCAACGTATATTTGTAATCATACGTTTTCAAAAGATGCGTAACGAAATATTCCCAATCCATTATGCGTTTGGTTGCAGCTTTCCCACTTATGCGGAAAGCTGCACTTTCCCTTGATAGGAGAACCCATTTTACAATTTCCGCATGTCACTGTGACATTTTTACGTATAAATAATGAGAGAAAACACGTTTTCCTAAGAAGATCCTAATTATGTCAGGCACACACATACATAGGGTGCGTTTGTTTGCTGAAAAAAAGCATATTTCAGCTCCGAAATTTGAAAATTTTTACCTTTCAGGGTGAAAAGTGTTTGGAAGCTGAAAGGGTGAAAAATGGTCGGTGACGGTGATAGGTAAAAATTTTTACTCTTTCACCTTTCAGGCCTGAAAAGTGTTTGTTTGCTGAAAGGCTAAAAATTAACCCTGAAAGGTGAAAGGTGACAATTTTTCACCTTTCACCCTGAAAAGCTGATTCTCACTAAGCTGACGAATCGATCGTTGCACCTCTTCAACGAAAAAAAATCAACTCACTCATTGAGGTTCGTCCCTCCGGTGAGTACCCCCACCTCGATGGTGCCCCATTGAGCTGAGAGAGTTTGTGCCCCCCGTCCCCACCGCCGCTCGTTGAGCCCCCCGCCCCCAGTCGCCACCTCGTCGCTGCCGCCCCGTTGAGCTGAGGGAACCCGTGTCCACCCCTCCCGGGCAACTGCTCGGGTCGTCCAAAGCCGGTCACCCTGGTATTTGCCCCGACGCCTCCGCCACCACACCGTTAAGCCGAGGGATCCCCCCTCCCCATCATATCTCCATCATTTGTTGTCCGTTTTTTTAACATTTTTTCATCATTATAAGAAAGAACACTAAAAATGAAGAAAAATGAAAAAAAAAATGGGCCAAAACGGATCAGAAATGAGTAAGATATGCATCGTTAAAGTTTGTCCCATTAAAAAAGTTATCGATTACTCGATAGCCAGTTTTATAGTGTAACCAGTTACTCGATAGGCAGTACTATAGTGTAACCAGTTACTCGATAGCCAGTGATATAATGTAACCAGTTACTCGATAAGCAGTACTATAATGTAACCAGTTACTCGATAGCCAGTCCTATAGTGTAACCAGTTACTCGATAGCTAGTACTATAGTGCAACCAGTTACTCGATAGCCAGTACTATAGTATAACCAATTACTCGATAGCCAGTTTATCGTGTAATCAATTGCACGATAATAAACTGGATCATGTAATTTCCCATTAAAATGGAACAAACTTCAATTGTTCATATCTCCCTCATTTTTGATCTGTTTTGGCTCATTTTTTTCATTCTTCCTCATTTTTAGGGCTCTCTCTTATAATGATGAAAATAGCAAAAATGGATTAATTCTAAAGGAGATATGACTGAGGGGCTCCCTCTGCTCAACGGTGCGGCGGCGGAGGGGTAGTCGTGCACGCACACACCGGGGTGAGGGCGGCGGTAGCGTCGAGGTGGGGAGCTCAACGAGGCAGCGGCAGCGGCGACCGGGGAATGAGGCCGCCACCACCATCACCACCGAGGAGAAAGAGGGACATCAACGTGATTTATTTTCAGTTCCCAAACATATTTCACCTTTCACAAATCAGGCCTGAAATTTTTTACCCTGACGCTTGTTTATTTTCAGGTTCCAAACGGGTTGTCACCAATCATAAATTTTCAGCGTGATAATTTTCAGGATGATATAAATTTTCACCCTTTCACCTATCAGCTTCTAAACGCACGTAATTGTTCAAACTTAGGCTCTCTTTGATAAGCCAAAAAAAACCGGATTCTTAAATCCAGCTTCTTTTGGGAGGAAGAGATTTCCCAAAAAAATTCATTTCAACTTCTTATGGTGGCAAAAGCCGTAAATTCAATAAAAAGTCAGGGGCTTTTGTAAACCGTATTTTTTTTACAAAAGCCCCTAGTTTTTTGTTGAATTTATGACTTTTGCCATTGAAAGAAGAAGTGAATTCTTTTGGGATGAGATTTCCCAAAAGAACTTCTTTTGCTTGGGGCCTTAGTCTCTGGCCTATTTATTCTGGTAAAAAAAGCTAGGAAAATGTGCACATGCAGGATACATGATACAATAATATTTGAAAAATCAAATTTTAATTGACGTTTTGTTGTCCTTTCATATATTTTTTTGTATACATTTTGCGTATACCAAATCGCTCAGAGACATTTTTGAGACACAACCAAGGTTTTCAAAACCGGACCGGCCATCGAACCGGAATGGTGGCCGGTCCGGTCAGACCGGGGTCTGACCGCGGTCAAACTGGGGTCAAACCGGTGTGAGCCGGTTTAGGTGAGAGGAGTGTAAATATATGATAAATATATATTTTGTGTAATATAAACATCAAACATACATAGCTCAAGTGGTTAAGTCTCTCACGGGGGAGTGGGGGGGGTTCGAATCCCCCCTCTTGCAAAAATTTTTTCAGACAAAAAAATTTAAATATTCCGGTCCGGTCCGGTTCACCGGTTCGGAAAAAACCGGCCGGTTTTAAAAAAAACGCCCGGTTCGTTGAACCGGGCTGAACCGTTTGAACCGGACCAGTTTCCCGGCCGGTTCCGGTTAACCGCGGCTGGACCGGCCGGTCCGGTCCGGTTTTGAAAACACTGGACACAACCCTTTACTTTTAAAAAGTACTATAGATTGGTGACCTCCTACTAGCTAGCCTATATGGAAATTCAAAATGGATACATGGTATATATATGGTTCAAGGTAGCTAGTCACGCGCAAGCTGGCCCGGACACGACACTCGAGCATTAAAAAAAGGTAGCTAGTCGTCAAATCAATGGGGCCTACATGATTTGATGGCAAAGTGCAACTCAAGCTAGGCTTTTCATTATAATATATATAAAGAGAGAGGGATTGGTTTATAGAAGATTGTTCTCATAAAAGGAGCATGAAGTCAAACTTTTGGGTGGTTGGATTATGATCCGATGGTGAGTATCAAATCAATGGGTAAGTAAGTGTGAACCACACTTACCCTTGTAGACATCAGATCAAGATCTAACGACTACGACATGAAATAGCCTCATATAAGTTATATGAGAGCAAGCCCAGTTCAAGTATTAACTGTTGGATCTTGATCTGGCAGTTATAAACGGCTATAAGGAACTCACCTACTCATTAATTTGACACACTCAATCACCCACTGATTTGATACCAATCATCAAATCGGAATCCAACGAACCAAAAAATTAGCCTCATGCTCCTTATATGAGAACGATCTCATATAAACAGTCCTCATTATATATATATATATAGAAAAAATTTAAATTAGATCGCTCTCATTTGGCTTATATGAGGCAAATTCCATTGGTAGCCGTTGGTTCTTGATCGAACGGCTAGAAACAGCTACATGTAATTCACAGCCAATGGACTTTCGTAACTTCATGTAAACTAAGAGAAAACTAATTAAAGAGGGGGAGTTTAATTTTTAAGGGTAAATGGAGTTAGATGCCTCTTATAGAAGGCGTAACGATGAACACGATTCAAAAAGTAATGTACTTTACGTGTATGCACAGGGAAAAGTTTTACATCCCAGCAGATAAACCCTGTATATCAATTCGAGGGAGTGGCAAAAATCGTGTTCAATGCATCAGAAAACACTTTGAAGATCGAGTGCTACTTTCCATGTGGACGCTGAATATGCTGTCGCCAAATACATAGGCTTCGAGGTGATTCTTAAGTGATTGAGATAAGATACGCTTGGTTTAATTATATTTCGTATGAGGTGTCTAGTGATTCTCATGATTTGTGTACTGATTGTTCCTATAGAATAGTTATAGTTCCAATGGAGAGATGAAGCAGGCTGTGGCAGCTCTAGTAAATGCAGACAAGATTTTCTTCTACGAATGCGCCTTTCAGAGCTGTCAAGACACTCTTTGGGACAGCAAGGGCCGCCATTACTAATTCTGCCAAATTCATGGCTCAGTAGACTTCATTTGGGGTGGAGGGCGGTCCATCTTTGAGATAGAGCAGATAGAATCCATGTTTATCTTTAAACAGTAGTTAACAATGTCAAAACTTACTGAATGTAATTTACTGCATCAATGTGCCTTCCAAACGGGTGTCAATGGGAAATGGCCTTAAATAATGTGGGAAATGACCTTTCTAACTGTCCTTGCGTAAATGGTGTGCAGTTATCAGCTTCAATTAGGCAATTGATCAGATTGTCTTTTGATTTTGATGCAGAAATGTGGGCTACATCTTAGAAATCACCCTCAAAATCGGTCAGTAGGATGGTTGACCGCTCAAGGAAGGGGCAGCCTGGAAGATACTAGTGGATATATGTTCAAATATGGTCGTGTGTATGGAACAGGCAATACATACTTGGGAAGGGCGTATGGCGCATATTCTAGAGTGTTATTCTACAAATTCAATTTTGATGCACATGTTGTTCCTTTAGACTGGGATGCTTGGAATTACGGGGGACGGGGGTCATAAGTCCTTACAACACCCTTGCACACTTCTCATATTTGCTGGAGAGTTAAGCCATTGACAAAAGAGTTTCAGCTCCTTAAAATACTCTACCTACCTACTCCTCTTCAAATCACTACAAAAAAATTGGACTGCAGCGACAGTCCGATTTTTACCCTTCATTAGAGAGCCCCCCGAATAGAGAGCCATTATGCTTAATCCTATAAGGCTCTGTTTGATTGCTTGACGGCTGAACTAAAATGCCGCACTTTAGGCGATATTTAGCACTCCCTTTAGGATTTGCTTTAGGGTTTTAAGGTCAAGCCAATATGCCCCATCAAGTTTTTCCTGAGGAGGGTTTTATTGCTATTAAAACCAATAATAGTCACCAAAAAGACAATAATAGTGTATAGCTATTGATGGCCCTTCACCTGTCTTGTGAACAATTTAGCTCATTTATTTATCGAGGAAATAGATTTAGCTCAATTTATTTACTCCATCCCATAGTCCCATTTGGTCAAACAAAACAGGGCATATAATATGGGACGGAGCGAGTGTAATTTGTAAATAATTTCGCTGTTTATTAAATCATTTGTAATATATTGCCTTTATTTGATGTCAGCGACCAATTAGTCTATTCATAAAATAGTTGCCGGAGAAGGATCCGACCTTTCAATGCGAGTGAGGTGGGAGAAAAATCTGACAGATGATGAGTGGGCCAAATTTCTTAGCCTTATCAATAGAGATAACTGGCTTCAAGAATTTCCAGATGTGCAGCTCCTGCTTAACTAAGATATATCATGTGGGATTGTAGTCAACTTGGGTAGATGGCCAGTTAGAAGTAATACAAAAGCTTGTTAAATTTGATTTATCTACCTGTTCACTTTGTATTCTTGAATCTTGAGTTGGTGGCCAGGATTGTAAAATTTCTTTTGGATACTCTTATTTTTTCAGAAAAATAAGTTAACTCATTACCTTATTGTGTGTGCATTCAATATCTTGACCTTGATTATACAAAAGGAGATAATTGGTTCAACAATTGCCACAAGAACCATATTTTCCTTATGCAATGATTTTACATGTGTTGAAGCTTGGGTCTGGCCAAATTGGATAAACTTGCAAATTTCTTTCTAACCAAATAACTCTGTATTTGCTGGACTTACAGTAAAAAGACGATTTGCCATACAATACACCTACTAGAGCAAAAAGCATTAATCTTAGGGAAAAGTTTAAATGAGATCGCTCTCATATGGCTTATATGAGGCCACTTTGAATCGTAGCGGTGGGATCTGATCTGACGGCTACAAATAGCTATAATGATCTCACCCACTCTTTGATGTGACACACTCACCTACCCACTGATTTGATATCCACCCTCTGATCGAAATCTAACGGCAATAAAGATTGGCCTCATACTCCTTATATGAGAACAATCTCATGTAAACTCTTCTCTTAATCTTATGGCTGTCTTTGTTTTTCTTTCGATAAAATCTTGTGGCCAACTTACTTATTCAAAGAAGCACATGTTTAATAACTAATTCACGATCACAGCAAAAAAGCAAACGAAAATTTGTAATAACTAAGAACCTATAATTTTTTGGATTAAGTAAATAAGAACCTATATTGAGCTACTTCTATTACTCGAGGCCATCTTACTTTGTGATCTTGTAGCCATGCTCAAAGCTTGCTTCCTGGCTTCATTCTACATATATTTTTGCTCTAAATTTTTTTGGTCTTCTTTATATCTTAATACTGTTGCATAAATTTCAACTTTTCTTGTGAAAGAGTTCTTCGACACATTTCCTACCCTTAGGAAGAAGCTTTAAGAACCACATAAATATTAACAGTTGATTGTATCTTTAATTGCAGGGAAGAGATTGCTGCTGTCTTGTGATTTGTAATTTTAAGTGGGTTTTCAACTTGAATTGAAAATAAAAGGGAAGAAAGTTTATCAGAAAAAAAAAAGGAAGAAAGAAAGGACCAAAAAAAGCGGTTCACAGAAGCCTTTCTCCTATCGGAGCCAGGTTTCGATCCTGGGACCTGTGGGTTATGGGCCCACCACGCTTCCGCTGCGCCACTCCGATTTTGTTGATATCAGTATGAAACTTATTATATATAAATAAAAGAAATAGATATTTGGGCCTTTCACCGACGGAGAGAACAATTTGATATAATGGGCCTAAGGCTTCCACGAGACTTGGGCCAAAGTTGTATTTGCAACTTCTAGTCTGCATGAAATTGGCAAGAACATGTAGCCCATCCATTTTTGGCAGATAAATCCCTGGCTAAGCAGTCTCTAAAGTAGACTTGTTTGACTCTCTCCTCTCAAAGCTATTCTGATTCCTCACTTTCCAGATGAACCAAATAATACTTAAAAAGATGATACTAGAAATTTCATATGGGATTTACTCTCAGAATCATCATACATCAGGAATTTAATCCAATCAATGAATAATTTCGAAGGCAGACTGACAGGGTGTTAGTGGGATGGCCAAGATCCTGAGTTCCAACCCCCACTCTATTGGGCATTCACCTGAGATTATATCTTAATGTAACTGATGCATCTCATGGGTGGGCTTTGTACATGAGCACTAGGGGATTTGCTGCAGGATAAAAGGCTCTAGAAACAGAGGTGGATTCTAACAAAAAGAAAAATTTGACGAAGGTAAATGGGCTCCAATAGAAGCAAATTTGGAAGAATTAATCTATACACTCCACCTCTTGTTTACAAAAACAACACCCTCTGGGAGTAGGATCAATTCTAGCGGTAAATAACTCCTCAAGTAGTACGGCATTGGTAGAGGCTTTCCATGGTACGAGGAACAGGAATATGTCATAGGTGAAGCCAGAATATATAATCGTCGTTAGTAGTAGAACAATGCGGATGATAAGTGGAATATATAGGGAAGTTACCATTCAGTTTCTAAACTGAATGTCATAAGGAAGATTCAACAGGGATATTTTTTTTCCGGACAAATAAGGAATATCTGAGTCCCTACGACCCCCTAGAAGGGGCAGGGCAATTGACCCCTTAGAGAACCCCATCATACGTACCGAATAAATTCGGATATGATCCCAGATGGTTGGCCAACCGAGCACAGGTTCAAACTCAAGACCTCCGCTTTGTGAAGCGTGTCTTGGTCTCCTTGGCCGTGATACGCCAACACCACGTTAGTTACAAACAGGGATAGTTCTAAAATCTGAACTTTTAATCCCGAGGACATAGAGCTCCTAATACAACACCAAATCTCTCTCCAACTCTTCTGCCAATTGGAGCAACTTAGAACACTACTTCTACAACTGTTTGTCTCTCTCTCTTTTGACTGTTTTTGTTCATATTTATCAATGTTCGTTCTTTTATCAATTATTCGATCTAATGCTAGTTAAGTTTGATATGATATATTAGAAGGATTTGCTCCAATCTGTTGCAATATCCGGTGAATTCAATTAAGACCCAGTTTTCTTCTTGTCCTTCTCTTACACTTCTGCGTCAATATCTGATATATGAAACGAGTATCTGTGTTTCTCTTTTGACTGGTTTTGTTTATATTGTATCATCAGTATATTGGTTCTTATATCTGTCCTCTATTTTGAAGCCAGTTAATCTTGATATGATATATTTGAAGGATTGGTTCCAATCTTGAATCCAATTAACACCCATCTTTTTGCTTCTTGTTCTTCTCTGCCTAGTTCTGTTTGTGAAGAATGGAGAAATCTGGCTATGGAAAAGATGGAATTTATCGGTCGCTTCGGCCGCCTCTTGTGTTCCCCAAGGAGCCAAACCTCTCCATGGTCTCTTTCCTGTTCCAGAATTCAGATTTTTACCCAAATCGTCTGGCTCTTGCTGATGCCAATTCAGGGGAGACCCTGTCCTTCTCCCAGTTTAAATCCATGGTCCAAAAGGTCTCCCATGGTTTGTCCAAACTGGGGATTAGGAAGGGGGATGTGGTTCTGATATTTGCCCCTAATTCCATTCAGTTTCCTATATGTTTCCTGAGTGTTGTGGCTCTTGGGGCTGTTGCCACCACTGTAAATCCTCTATATACTACTGCTGAGATCACAAAGCAGGTTATCGATTCTGGGGCGAAGCTTGTGATCACAGTCCCTCAGTTGTGGGATAAGGTCAATGGTCTTGGCCTCCCAGCTGTTTTTCTTGGAAGTAAGAATAGTGGGGCTAGCCCCATTGTATCAAGCAATGGTGTCACTCAGTTCTTTGATTTGGTTGAATTGGGTGGTAATGTGTCGAATTTCCCGTCTGTTTTGATCAAGCAGTCAGATATGGCTGGACTTCTCTACTCCTCTGGTACCACAGGCACAAGCAAAGGAGTGATTCTCACCCACAGAAATTTTATCTCAGCGTCCTGTATGGTGACTGCTGATCAAGATTTTGATGGTGACGGACCAAATGTGTTCCTTTGTTTTCTGCCGATGTTTCATATATTTGGGCTCAGTATTATTACGTATTCTCAATTAAAGAGGGGCAATAGTATTGTGTCAATGGAGAGGTTTGATCTTGAGATGCTCTTCAGAATGGTGGAGAAGTACCGGGTGACGCATTTATTTGCTGTACCTCCTGTTATGATTGCTCTTGCAAAGCAAAATTGGGGGAAGACGTATGATTTATCGTCCTTGAAGAGAATCGGCTCTGGTGCTGCACCACTTGGGAAGGAAATAATGGAGGAGTGTGCAAAAAATTTCCCACATTCCACTATTGTTCAGGTATTGTGTTTAATATGAAAAGAGATTAGACCGAATAATAAGTAGAAAGAGATATAAAGAAAGTATTTGAAACAAAGAAAGACTTCATAAGAAGTGGAAAGTGTAGTCAGGGATGTGTCAAGAAGTGAAGGCCAACATTTGGACTAATATGTTTCTACCTCTGGCAGGGTTATGGTTTGACTGAATCCTGTGGAATTGTCTCAATCGAGAATCCCATGGGAGGCGCTCGTACATATGGTTCCTCAGGAACTCTTGTTTCAGGAGTTGAAGCTAAGATAGTCAGTGTAGAAAAATTGAAGCCTATGCCTCCAAATCAATTGGGTGAAATATGGATTAGAGGACCAAATATGATGGAAGGTGGAATTTATTGTCATTAGATATTCTGCTTATGTTATAGCTCTTGTTTTGTCTCTAAACAAACATCCATAATTGTCATATATCATGTGCAAGGTTTTGTATCCTTTAAGTTGTTTAGAAAGCACCCAATTTCATTGAATGAAACTAATCAGGAAACCATTTCAGTCCTACAAATTAGAAGCTTTCTTGATGAAACCTTATGTATAAACTTTTTGTTGGGACCACAAAAACTTTATGCAACTAATTTTACCAGTTCAATAAATTTATGAATTTTGTTGCTTCATCTTGCTACTTACCGTCACTGTCATATACTATTAGTACTTGTAAACCAGGATTGGCAACATAGATTATCTCAAATCTCTCAAAAATGTTCTTGAAGAAGTCATGGATAATATTATTTATGCGACTCCAAATGCCATGTCACATGAGAGAACAAAATTTCACTGCTTTTTTCTACTATAAAAATTCAGTTAACTTTCTTGACCCACTTTCACAGGTTATTACAAGAACGCACAGGCAACCAAGTTGACAATCGATAAACAAGGATGGGTACATACAGGAGATCTGGGCTATTTTGATGAAGAAGGAAGACTTTATGTTGTTGACCGGATTAAAGAACTAATCAAATGTAAAGGGTTTCAGGTAAATTTGTAACTAGAGCAGTACCCTTTTACTTGCATAAAAAAACAGAAAAGATCATTGCTCAATTAACCACTCTACAACAACACGTTTTCATTAAAAGGGGCTGTCAAATCCTGGAAAGGTTGGTATAAGTATGATAAAACTATGGAAAAAGATGTACTTAATTAACCAATCTACTACAAAACGTTTTCATTAAAAGGGACTGTCAAATCCTGGAAAGGGTGGTATAAGTATGATAAAACTATGGAAAAAAGATTATGGTTCATTCTTATATGAGTTAAGACATCACACAGTTAATAACTTATTGAACTTCGCCTATCTAGCCTGTGTCATGCTGGTTGGATCTCTCCCCTGTGAGGGAGAGGTCCAGGGGTGGCATAGTTGTGAGGGTGTGTGAGTTCTTACCTATCTAAAACAACTTATTGAACTTTCTATTGTCTTAGGTTGCACCTGCAGAACTTGAGGCATTGCTTCTCTCACATCCAGAGATATTAGATGCAGTTGTTATCCCGTAAGTTATTTGTGCTCCTGTTCACATTTTTGTTACATGTGTATGCATATACATACAGCCATTTGCAAAGTATTAGAGTGTGAGCTACGCCATCTTAACTGTTGAGTTGAGTTAAATATGAATAAGGACTGTTTCCTACTAGATGGGTTATTATCATGGTATCAAAGCAGGTCTTGGTTTGGAATCCCTTAGGGAGCAGTTTTCTCCCATTATGTTTCGGGGCTAATTTTCCCAAGGTCCTGTCCTGTGGTTTATCCACCTCTCCTCTTATTATGTCCACCAGCTAAGCTTTGATGATGGGTGCTTGCACATGCGGGGGAGTGTTGAGTTTAGTTAAATATTAGAGAAGGGCTAGCCTGCGCTGCAGGCAGGGATCACGTTGGGCCCACGTGGTGCCCACTAATCTTACACCTACCTGCCTGCAGCGCAGGGCAGTTTTTTCCTAAATATTAAAAATGACCCTTTCCTAAAATTGGTTATTTGTCATTAACTATTGCAGTCTTTAAAGTGTTTTTAAGAACAGGATTAGAGAAGGGCTAGCCTGCGCTGCAGGCAGGGATCGCGTTGGGCCCACGTGGTGCCCACTAATCTTACACCTACCTGCCTGCAGCGCAGGGCAGTTTTTTCCTAAATATTAAAAATGACCCTTTCCTAAAATTGGTTATTTGTCATTAACTATAGCAGTTTTTAAAGTGTTTTTAAGAACAGGATTAGAGAAGGTGGTTAACCAATTTAAGCAACATTTGTGAAATTGCATATGCTTTGACTAAATGGTTTGGATAGATGATATATATAACAAGGAAAAAGGTTAGTCTAGTTTTGTATTAATTATTTTGAAAGGTTTTATGTTGTGTATTTCAACTCAATTGATGGTAAAAATCCGTATAAGTAGCTGAAGAGTTGGTTGAGCAAGTTTGCTTTTTGAACTATCTTCTTGACCTTGTTTAATTTAGTCAATGAGAACTCATTCTATTTCTTTATATTATTCTACAATCTTTGGTGCCAAGTTCACAATTCTAATCATCTGTTTACATGACTGGTCTTCAAAAGTCATCCATTAAATTGCAGGATGTGATAACATTCACATGAGGCTATAAAACTTTATCCCCTCTGAGTAACATCACCCATTTACCCAATACTTCTGACCACTGGCTGAATATAAAAGTTTAGTAGGCCTCAGAGTCTTATGTTACACTTTTCTCAGGAAATTTTAGTAAAAATTTAAAGCCGTATAGAAAATGTCCATTTATATAGTTTAGCTATGCTCAAGCCCTACTTCTTTTTGGTGATGTGATGATTGGCAGGACATAAACTTGTTTTTGCATTCACCATTGCTACATCAAATTTTAAATTCTACCCATTTTTTTTAATTCAAGTAAAAATTTAAAGCCTTTTATAAAACACCCATTTAGGAGAGACATTTGTGCTCCACTCCAGCCGATAGGCTTCAAAAGTATAGTTGCTTTGGGCACAATCTCTGATCTTTAGTTAGTGAGTCAGTTATAAGCAAGAATTGTCTAGCAAGAAATGGCAGTTTGCATTTAGCAGTTTTTTTGTTTTACTTTTCTTTCTTTTTTTTTTCTTCATGGGAAAGGTTAGTGACTGAATTGCTATCATTTGCTAAATTACAATTTAGCTCATGTTGTCAATTGCTAGCTTTTAGAACCTGTGTTTCTGCATATGATTCTAACGAAAATCTACTTAACTACTCCTTTAGGTTTCCTGATGCTGAAGCCGGTGAAGTCCCCATTGCTTATGTTGTTCGTACTCCGAATAGCTCACTGAACGAAGAAGATGTTAAGAAATTTATAGTTGAGCAGGTATAGTAAATTAACCAATACTTCCTGAGAAAATTATTTACTCCCTGCGGTCACTTTTAATTGAAACCGTCACATAATTGGTCAATTTTATTAAGATGTGGGGTCCACAGTAAAAGACTAACTTCCCGAGCGAGCAAGTGAGTGCCCTTTCATCACAGAGGCCTCTCAACCTTGACCTCGACCTAGGATCGCTGCCAGGTGGCCACCGTCGCCATCTCCAGAGAGTAATTAGGGAATGGTATCATCTAATTTTGTACGCATATTTTGCTAATTGCCTTGGTTAAAAGTGACCGCAGGTAGTAGTTAAATCAACTTTGTAGTCACATTATCTTTTCCGATTTAAAAAAGAGGAAGTAGTTTCCCAATCAGGGCTTTCAAAGGGCTTGGTTAACTCGACTGGCTATGCACACATCTGTTTCTGTTCCAAGATGCTTTGTGAGATTATCAATCTTAGATTTTGTAATGTATAATATTCAAATTACAATCATATGACGGCTTTACTCATCAGTTCTAGTGTTGCGATTGCACAAACATATCACTGCTGTATAGCTTTCCTAGTTTAGTAACTACTAGCGATTCTTCTTGTAAATGTTGAATGCAGGTTGCACCCTTCAAAAGACTGCGAAGAGTAACATTTGTTAACAGTGTACCCAAATCAGCTGCTGGGAAGATCCTTAGGAGAGAGCTCATTGAGAAAGTAAGGTCCAAAATGTAACATTATTTCATTTAAGCTCATCGAGATCTACAACTTATAATTATGTTTGATACAACTCCAGCTCCTCCGAATGCCACAAAGTAGGAGGTTTTTTATGCAATACAAACTAGGAGTTTTTTAGACCTTCATTTTTGTACAGTATATTAGCCTTGTTTTTTGGTAATAAAATAATAGCATTGCTTGATAACAAAGTATAATAGCATTGCTTGCTTGCATGCATTAATTATTTCATCTAAGCTCATCGAGCTCTACAACTTATAACTATGTTTGCTACAACTCCATCTCCTCCGAATGCTACAAAGTAGGAGGTTTTTTTTTTGCAATACAAACTAGGAGTTTTTAGACCTTCATGTTTTTGTACAGGATAATTGCCTCGTTTTTTTGTAATAAAGTGCATTGCTTGATAACAATGTGCTAGCATACATTAATTAGAATTCTCAACATTCTAATTCAATCCAGCTACCCTTTATTGTGCATAGCAAGAACTTAATTTCCATCAAACCGGCTATCATAATCATAATCATAATAAGTAGTGCCTTTTCCCAACTATTTGGGGTCGGCGACATGGATCTTACTCCTCCATTTAGGTCTCCCTCTTTTAGCATCGTTTACATGCATCACTTCTAATTTTCTCACAGGAGCATCTATTAGTCTTCTTTGCATATGCTTGATAACAATGCATCAAACCGACTATACGTATCAATTTTGAGAGCTAAGACCCAACCATTTTAGCATGAATAAAATCAAATTTTAACACTCAAATATTGGACCAATGCCTTCAACTGAATTGGTTCATGATTCATCCAGTTAAACCCGGGATCCAGATAGTTTGATTCGTTAGGACAATATATATTAATATCATTTAATTTTATTTAAACATGTTAACAGAATTATCGGATATAGATCAGTATCATTTCTATTAATCAATCCAAATTGAGTTGATTTCAATTGTATCTGTTGTGCAAAAAACATCAAATTTAAAAAAACACATTGAAGATAATGAACTGGCTGGTTTACATCCATCCTGTTTATCAAAAAGTCGGCAGGTTTGGACTGAACAAGCTTGTTTGAACCAGTTTTGTGCATGTCTAGTCCTGCCCCCTTTAATTGAACCAGACAGTTCGCACCGGTCTTAAAAGATTTTTTGTTTATAATTTGGTTTTAAAAGACTAGTAAAACCCACACGTGCACCTTACATATGTCATCAAAGAATTTAAGAATTCTGATTTTTTTTATTTTGTTGTAATCTTTTATTTGTTTAGCCATTGGCTCTTAAACATGTTTGGAAAGGTGTTCATCTGCCTAATTCATCACAAAGGTATCTCTTGTCCAAGACTTAAACTGTACAGTAAAAAAGGCGCCTATTCCGCTCACTACCATCTCATCTTTCATAAGTGCAAAATGAGCAAGATGAACTGTAAAGTGTTAAAGAGGTCTCTTGGTCACACAGGAAGGAAGCCAGTGGGAAAAGAGAAATGCCAATGTTACTTTATTCCATTGTATGCACATAATTTGGCGCAGGTTAATATGCGCCTCAACTCACACGCGTCATGTGTGCCAAGGCACTGTGATCAAAACAGGGGGCAGGTGAATCAAATGCGCCTGCCCCTGTAATGAGTGTTGTCTGATCGATATTTGACGGCCCGCAATTCAGCTGTGAACCAGGGTCGCAAGCGCAGACTAAGGGGCCGTTTGGGGCGTGATTAAAAGCAAAACATCCAGATGGGATGTTTTGCTACACTGTAGCATTTGGATATTTTATATATCCAGCTGAAACACCTCATGAGGTGTTTCAGCTGGATGTAAAAATCCACATGGATGCTACAGTATATATCCAATATCCAGTGTGGATATTTTTGCAATAATCACGCCCCAAACGGCCCCTAAAAGGGATAGAATTTGAACAGTTCGTCGAGGCTGACCAATATTCATTACCAGTATCACATTACCATTTACCACATCACCAGAGGAGGGGAAGAAAAGGCTAAATAGAAGGAGAAATTATAACTTTACTAAGAAGATTCCTGGTTCCCCTTGCCACTTGTCCCTTGGTCATGCTTCATGGTCACTAATGTTGGTTAGCAAAGGAAAATGTTTTCTTAACCAAATTATGTCAGGACTAAGGGAACCTAAGAATCTTAGGTAAAATTGTAATTTCTCCTTTTATTCAGTCGTTTCTTCCTCTGCTCCGATGGCGTGGCAAGTGGTAATGTGACGCTGGTAATAAAAATTGGGCAGGCTAGACAAACCCATTAGGAAAACATTTCTCGAATTTGAGCACACATGGGTTTTGGAACTGTGGATGGCATAACTTGGCAATGAGGCAAGACGAAGAGCATCTATCCATCGAAAAAAGTTTGATGAACATGGATGGTTTGGCATCAATACAGTGAGCAAAATTTCTATTTAAATATTTTTTAATATTTATTGACTATATCGAGGCCCCAATTTAGGGAACTCTTCAATTAGAAAATGGGAAATGCTCATAGGCCGGAGCGGATAAACTTTCCGTGCCGGAGCGCTACATGCAGTCAGATGAAGATCTCACGGCGCACACAAAATTGTGACAGCCGGACAGCCTCTCAATGAAATGGTAATGGGGTGCTAAAATGGAGCGGGCACAGGCTCATTAATCCATTCTCACGAAATTGTCATCCTAAAAACATTTCTGGTCCCAAAATAGCATGAAATTTCTTAATCAAAGTACTTTATCGATGTTCACTGGTGCATGATGTTAAAATGAATTATTATAGCTTAATTTAGCAATAGAAAATATACCACAGTAGTATCTAGAAAATAAAAAAGGCCACTAAGGATGAAGTTATTCTTGCTTCTTCTTAGAAACATACTAAATTTCCCACAAAAGAATGTTCACAGGTTCCCAAAGCCAATACTTGCATTCCAAGCATTCCCTACCGGCATCATCCTATAAGACACCAGTGCTTGGCAGTTGACACTCCGTTGAGGGCTAGGATAACCTACACAAGATGGATCATACAGAAGCGAATCCCCGGCCCCGACGTCGATCGCGGATTCTCCGGATCTTTGGCATCACCGCATTGTCGATCATTGTTGCAGCCGGCATCATAGTGCTGCTCATATGGGTCATAGTCAAGCCCCGGGAGCTTGTGTACACTGTGGAGGAGGGATCAGTTCAAGGTTTTGATTTAAGGAATCACTCACTTAGTGCCAAATTCAATTTCACAATAAGGGCCTACAACCCTAACGCCAAGATGTCCATGCACTATGGTCCCATGGAAGTCATCGTGTGGTCAGATGACCAGCCAATCGCATTCGATAATCTTCCTCCGTACTACCACCGTCGCCGGACATCCGAGCGACTCGAAGTGCACGCCGAGGCTCAATCAACCCAATTGATGACAGAAGTGGCCGATGATCTTTTGAAACAGAAAAGGTCGGGGCACATTGAGCTGGATGTTCAAGTTAAGGCCTCATTGAAGTTCAAGGTGGGGATGTGGAAGTCTGCTTCCTATGAGATGAATGTTTGGTGTACTCCTGTGGTCGTGTATCTTAATACATCTACAGCAGCATTTCAACGAACGTATTGTGATTATGATATTTGAGCTTCAAACTATCTTTTGCAATTTGATTTATTCTCTCAAGATGTTCCTGAATTATGTCATAGTTTTGGTGTAGAGAAGCCTTGATTGCTTTATGGGTATGTCTTGAAACTCAAATGTGATTGTCGCATTGTGAGTAATTTCAGTTACAAATAAAGTTGTACTTTCTTTGCAAAGTTGAAGAAAAATTAATGTTTTCTTAGATGCTACCATGAAGCCTTGATAAATTAATGATACCCATTTATAATGGCATGGATCAAGTTCATATGCAAGAGCCAAAGTGCCTCAAGCCGTCGGATTTTGATCTGACAGTAGGCATCAAATCAGGGGTAGGTGGGTTTGATACACTCACCCACCCCTAGCACCATTGGATCAAATTCCAACGGCTCTTGGAAACTCGGTTCAGACAGGTAAGCTTGTGCCACTTTTTTTCCGTGGTTATAGAGTCTTCGTTATCAAATAATTGTTGTGGCAAAATTTGAAACCTTCCCTAAATCAGCTCGTCGAATTGTTCTAACCTAAACAAGAACATCTCCACATTTAACAACAGCTTTCCAGGATTTTTACCAGCTCGAGGTGATTCATTTGTTTAATCTAGGCCTTGCCAATCCCAAATACTTGGTTGATTAATTGCCTAAAAATGTTGTGACGCTTTCTTAAGCACTAATTTGGATACTGAGCAACCTATTTTTTTTACGAAGAAGCCAAAACTTGGTTAAAACAAACTTGTACACAAAGGCAATAATAACTGTAGCTTGGACCATACCATTTCCATCCCATATAGACCGAATTAATGATATCCATTTCCGTATCCAAGTCATAATAACATTACAGGCACGAATAACATAACAAATGGCAGCCAATTTGGGCTCCCCTTCATTTTGCCTTTGATGTGGCCTGTTGAATTGTATGTCTTGCATGAATATTCATGCCAAATCTGCTGAAGTAAATGGTTTACTATAGTACCGAGATTAGCATTAAGAGCAGTTTATTATTTTTTATATTTCTTATTTTGTGCGATGGAAAATTAGATGCATCAATGGTGCACAAATGCCAGTATTCGAAGAGCTTAAGAACAAACTGAACTAGGTTAACCAATGCCTTGACAATTTAAACAAAGTTTTGACACTAGAATGAAATGGATATAATCATCAAGAAGATTCTTGAAGATATCAAAATGCAGAGGCATAAAATTGCATTGACCAAGCTCCTATAAAACAAAAAGAAACTAGTACCAAGCAGAACATTACTTAATTCAAATGCATTATAAACCAGCAGATCCGAAGTTAATAAACCTCTAAGCAACTTGAACTGCTCTTGAACGGAGATGGCCATAAACGAATTCCATTGCCTTTTAAAGCTGGCTGAGTTGAAAGGAATCCGCAACAGAATTAGCCTCTCAACACACATGGAGAATACTTATGGGGTGAGATCTAATCAGAGCCGATATCCCATCCAAAAAATGTCTGAAAGGCCAAGTGCTAAAATATTTGTTGCTCACTAACGGTAAAGAATCTGACTGTACTATCAATGGAAGGTATCAATTGGAGGAGACAAAAAGCAATTGCATATCTAATACCACCAGAATGCCCAGGATTCGATTTGGAAGCACTGGCAACATTTACAGCTTCCAACATCCAACAGGCAGACTAATCCAACGATCTAATAATTTTTGGGGCGGAGGCCTTACAAGTTCTGGTTTGTTACTTGACACCCTTAGCAATTAAAGCTTCAGGATGGGACAAAGGGCATAAAGGAGGAGCAATGTTTGCCGTCAACCTGATATGTGATCAGATTTGCGAAACTACAACTTCCGAGAAGCCCTTTTTCTATCAAACTTGACTGCAGAACAAGCTCCATCATGACCCTGTTTAAGATCTTGCAAAGAAACCTGGTCAACATAGTATGACAACTTCAGAAGATGGAGTTTCGTCTTCAAATTGATAATTCTGTACTGCATCATAATAATGAGATAACAACAAAACTCCATTTCAAACAGCTTTAGATATATGACCTGCTGATCCCTGTAGACAGGGACAGCGCCAGGAAAATGGCTCTAAGGGAGCAACTGCAGTCACAATTGTTCCATAAACCTCCGTCGGTGCAAAAGATTTAATATTCTATAACATGTCTAAGTAACCGACGTAGATCCTTGTTAGCCAAAAAAAGACACAGATCCTTTTGACAAGAACTAGCCTGATTATTACAAACAATGCATACAAGTTTGAAAGGCATTTATTGCAACAATGATAGCCGTAGTGTAACCAATGATTGTGACAAATTAGGATAGTTGTCAATTCGGATCAAACTAGATACCAGCAAGTAGATTTGAGAAGAAGAGGAAATTAGCATGGTATTATATTTAGATACCAGAGAAATGTGGCTTCCAGATGCTTCAAATCTAGAAAGGGTTGAGGATTTTGCCTCTATATGATCCATAATAAATTCATGTGTTATTATTGATTCCCATTTCTGAGAACTGAAATTAACAATCCCCATCTGAAGCATCTGGAACCACATTTCTCTAATATCCCATAAATCCCCAATCTTCCCACATCTGATAACTAAAATTATAGATTCCCATCCGGAAGCCACTTTTGCTGTATGTAATCCATAATTTATTCACATCTCTGATAACTGAATTAACAATCCCCAATGTTCCACTATGGGAAATTTCTTATGAAAGCAGAATTTAATCACAAAACTATAAGTTTCTGCTCCTATTTCAATGAAACAAAGTAAATAAGATGCATAATATGAGAGAAAAATGAATAAACCTGGTGATTTCATGGCTGATGAATACTAGTGGAGCAAGAAGCAGGTAATCCGCCACAACAAATGTGCCCTTTCTAACTTGTTGCCATTCTCCATCTCGCCTTTCAGTACCATATCTCTTCAGCTTCTCAAAGAAAATAAAATTCTGCATGCCTACTTGAGGAGCTCTTCGAGGGTATATCTCACATCACAGAGATTGAAAATTCATCAGAGCTTGGTGGTTCAAGGAAGGAAATTTTTTCTAGAGTCAGGAGTTAACGTTGACTTTTTTTTAACTCAAGAACTATCAGTAGTTAACGCCGACTAAATGAAGGACTTAGGCATCATCTTACCACACGAGTCTGCTCCACCACTTTCTATCACCATCAATTTGACATTCACTCACTGACCTGTTCTCGTTCATTAAGCCTCACAATAGTTTCTCTAGCTCTTTGTGATGTGAGGAAACAGGACAGTGTCGCTACATATGCTCTCTAGCCACCTAAGATATTTAAGTTTCATATATTTTAGACTGGAAAAACAAACAGTAGGTCCTCCTTCCATTTCATCATCATCTACTTCAATCAATTCTTCCATATCACAACCTTTGATTTAAGGCTTCACAAGGGATTTAAGATGCTGAAGACCAATGATGCATTTGATGCGTCTTAAAGAGCACATAATCTAACATATCAGCTAAATTTCTGATCTAAATCAATGGCTGCAACATGACCCTTTGGTCAGGGCTCAAGATCTCTGCCACAGATCAGTATTGCAGAAAGACACTTCCTCCTCTATGAGACTGTTTAAGATCTTGAAAAGGCACCTGATTAACATAGTATGATGATTTCAGATGATGAAGAACTTTCCACTTCGAATTGTGCATTGTATCATAGTAAGATAACAAAAAAAAAACTCCCAATTAAATGGAATCAGACCAACAGTTCTGGAAGAAAAAAGGAGCTTTGATGCAGTGTGCTTGAAGAAACAATTAGATTATTATAATCGAGAAAAGAAGGGCAGAAGCTTTGAAATCGAAATGTATTAATGTAAGAATGAGTTAAGCCAAAGGCAAGCGGGTTGGTCATTAGTGAGGATAAACATAGCCTAGTTAGCTATATGAGACAAAATTCTCTATTGAAGGCCAAATTGAATCCTTGGCTGATCATTGATCATCGATGACAAGATTGAGGTTCATGACTACATGATTATGAAAGTCAGCGGCATAAAAGATGCTTTGTGATTGGCCCACCATAATTGATTTAAGGGAAACTTTGTGACCAGGTAGTACCAACAGAAACTGAAGTAATCAGGAAGTGGATATATAAAAATTAGCATTGGGAAGCTTCATAAAATTGATTCTACATTATCACAGAATAAGTTAAGGGGTACTTCTAAATATCGTAGAATACAATTTTATCAACCAGGTAGACAACTGATTCCTATAAATTTGTCTGAAAGCTACTGATATTGAATTCTCTGCTATTTTGATTGGTAGGCTGATGAGCATTTAGGTATATATACTTATGAAGATGAACAAAGGAATGAACAATTAAAAAATTAAAACCACTATTTATAGCCGCCATAGAGTACCTCATAAGATATCACAGTGTAAAACCATGGAAAAAAGCATTTAAGGATACAATGAAGATAATTAACTAATAAGGTCTAGAAACTACATGAATAATAAAGAAGACTGTTTCCGTGATTCCTATTTAGTCAGACAAGAAAAGACATGTATCCATTTGGGCATCCAGATGTAATTGCTGAAACTGATTCAGGATAATACACTCACCTGGCTATGGAGATTAAAGATGGGAGGCTTAATGTCAGAGAGATCCAGGAAAAGGGGTCTAAGGGAGTCACTGCAATCACATTTGTTCCATAAACATCTCCTGGGTGTACATCTTAAAAATTCTACAACATTTTTATTGAGTAATCAAACAAAGATTCTTATGCCAAGATCTACCCCGATTATTGCAAGCAATGCATACAAGCAGAAAGGCATTGACTGCAACAATAATAACTGTGATGGCTATCAGAGAGGTATTTATTTTATTATCTTTTTTACTCCTCTAACAATGGCATGCATTTATAGAGGCACCAATGACTCTGACAAGTCAGATTAGTCGCCAATACCCATCAAACAAATCTCCAAAATCCTATATAATTATAGATTTTTATATCTAATAACTGAAATTAATAATCCCCAATCTTATACAGCCTATTTCTATCCTCCACAAAACTAGAAAACTAAAAAAGTTCAATTGATAAACAATAATCATCTTTGATCAACAAGCGCACAGATTTAAATTTATGGATTTGTTACAATAGAAAGGCCAAATTTTAAATGAGAATTGATGGCAGAAGTTGAAAATTCCTGTTCCTATTTAAATAAAATACAGAACAAGGGGGCTAAAGGAAAAAAGAAAGATGAACCTGGTGATTTAAAGATTGATGTTACTTGTTGAACTTGGTGGTCTAAAGCAAACAGCAGGTCCTACCTTGCTTTGATTCTGTACCAGACTCTCTATATGGGATTGAGAGGATCGTGATGTACGGAAAGAGGGGAATAATGAGCCAACCTTGCCACCAGTTTGAAGTGGGAATTGGCCTCTCGGAGAGACCAACCAGCCAGAATCCGAAGGACTGTCCGGAAGCTGAGGAAGAAGGTAATCATGGTGGAGCAGTTTGAGTAAGACCGGGATCATGGGGTGAATTACTTTGATATACAAAAAAGGTCAGACCACCAGGGCTTATTTTATTAGGGACTGGTAAGTGAAGAAATTGACTTCAGAGGCATTGCTAAGATTATATGAGAATTATGTCTTATTTTCCTACGACTACTTCATTTTGTAATATGTTACGAATCACCAAATGCATATGCATATACTCCAGGTACCTTGACAAATCATGTACATTTTGAAAAATAAACTGAGAAGAAAGAAGCGCAGGCTATAAACAGCTCACTATTCTCCTCAGCAGCAAATGCACTCACATCCGTTGATCCGATTATGAGAGAAAGAAGAGAATTAATCAAGAGGAATTTCTTAAAGCTTATGGAAACAAACAGTTAATTGGGATCTCTTGTGAAAAAGAGTCACTTTCAAATTGAAAGGCAACTGGCAAACGTAGAACGACATCACTTAACAGCCAAAAACACAAATCTAACACAACCTATTTTTTCCTTATTTTATGGAGATAAATTCGGCATAATTGTATTTCAGAATTGATGCCCGCATGTACGTCAAAGCAAAATTACAATAACAACCTCAATAAAACACAAAAGATGTTATTAAAGATACACAAGACAACATATTAATATAAGTGCAGGTCTGTACCAGAGGCTGCAACAGGACCCTAATGTCGAAGACTCGAGGTTTGTAGAGATCATGATTGTAGATGGTCCCTTGTAAACCTGTCTAGTCCCTCAATCACTTGTCTACCATCTTATGAAGCAAACTGGTCAACATAGTATGAGAGTTAAAGGAACAAGTGTCCACACCAAATTGATAGTTCTACGTAACATACTAAGATAACAAAGCTCCAGATAAAATTGAATCAAACCAACTGCTCTCGTATAAAAAAGGAGCTTCATGCGGTGTTCGTGACGGAACAATCAAATTATTTAACGGAGAAAGGGTAGAACCTCTGGCATCCTAATGGAATAAATGTAAGTTTGAGTTAATATAAAGATAGACGGGTTGATCTTTGGTGGAGAGAAAACATCCTAGCTAGGTAAGACAAAGATCTATTTGAAGTGCAAATTTGATTCTTTGACTGATCATGGATCATCTATGACAACATTTTGAGTCTCACGACTACAGGATTCAAATGACCAGCACATGCAAGATGCTTCTTGATTGGCCTAATAGAATTGATTTAAATGGTAAGCAGATGAGCGACTAAGTATATCTAGAAAAGCTGACATGTTAGCCGCAACCATATGAACACAGGAAGCAAATATAAATCATTTTACAAGAACTACAAAGATTATTATACGCAATCCATACATGTTGATTGCAAGAACAACACCTATGATAGCATGTATCACAGTGCCACCAATGACTCTCACAAACGAGAGTAGTGGCCAATTCGCATCAAAATAGAAAGTAGAAAGCAAATTTGGAATGAAGAAAAAATTTGTCCGTCATTATATTCAGGTATTAGAGAAATGTGACTTTCAGACGTTTCAAAGGTCGCAAGGGACTAATGAAAGGATCTATTCAGTATGAAATCATTTAAACAAATCTCCAAAACCCTATATGATTATTGATTTCCATCTCTATCACTGAAATTAACAATCGCCAATTTATACTGCCTGTTCCAATTTTCCACTAAACTAGACAACTAAAATAGGCCACCTGAGAATCATTTTTTGATCAACAAGCACTCAGATTTAACTTCTATTAGAATCTTAAGAAGGCCGCATTTTATATTATAATTGATGGTGAAAATTTTCAATTTCACCAAAGTAAATAAGTAATAAATACAGAACAAGAGAGGAAAAGGGATAAAATGAATGGCCATGCTGCTTTCATTGTTGATGTCACCGGTGGATAGAGAGGGTGGAAGGGTGAGATGGGGTTCGAGAGCTGGCTGGAACAAACAGCTCATAGAGAAAAGTGAGTCCCAGACATTGCAAATGTTGCAAGGTATTAGTCATAGAGGCTTTTGCTGAGTTAAAACCCATAAAACGGATCTCCAAATTCTCATCTCGGATAACTAAATTAACAATCTCTAATCTTATACTCCCCTAAACTATCTTACCTAAAAGAAGAAATTAATACTCATCTTTGACCAACAAGCATCCAGATTCAACTTTTATACGACATTATTACATTAAAAAGGCTGAATTATACATGAGAAATATTCACAAAGTTTTACATTTCTGCTCCTATTGCAATGATACGTTGTAAACAAAATACAGCACAGAGAGAAAAGGGGGAAACAGGAATGAACCTGGTGATTTCACTGGTGGAGGAAGGTTTTGACTATTCATCAAATAAACCGGATTTTTCGATGCTTGGGAGGGGAATAGTCACTCCAGGGTCCTTCATCTGATTCATTTGATGGTGAAAGTTTTCAATTTCACCAAAGTAAATAAGTAATAAATACAAAACAAGGGAGTTAAGGAAAATAATGAATGAACCTGTTGATTTCAAGGTTGATATCACCGGTGGAATGAAGTGACATGCATGTGAAGTCCTTTCATACTTGTTCATCAGACTCAGATTCAGTTCCTTCATATTCGAGTCCTTCATCTGGTTCAGTTCCTTCATATTCGCAAGGAAGGAGAATTGCTTTCTAGAAAGGAGTTAAAGTCGACTCAATGAAGGACTTAAAGCCATCATCTTGCCACATGAGTCTGCTCCACCTAGGATGATCAATTCGACAAGCTCTAAGTGTCCTCTTCTCGTTCATGAGGCCTCGCGGCAGTTTCTTTAGCTCTGGACAAAACTGTAAAACAAAGGTTGTGAGGGAAGGAAACAGGACACTGTCGCTGCATATGTTCTTTAGCTCATGGAGATATTTGAGATTCATATATTTTAGACTGGGAAAACAAACAGCAGCAGCAGCATGTCCTCCTTCCTCTTCATCATCTACCTCGATCAGTTCTTCCATCTTTGCCTCTTTAACCGTAAGCTTCACAAGGGATTTCAGATGCTCAAGTCCGAGGATGCATTCCATGGAATAACAAGAGGTGATCTGCAATTCGCAAATATTTACAAGTGCCCATTGGCTTACTTGAATCTTTTTCAATTCCGAAGCGTATGCAATTTCGAATGTTTTGAGGCTCCGAAGGCAGAGACTTGTAATTACCAAAACTTCGCCAAGTGGGACTTTGTTGATTATGAGATTTTCTAGTTTGTCCATGCGCACGAGTGCTGACGCCATCCCATCGGGCCAAATGAAGTCAAACCCACCCATATCCAGACATCTAAGGGAATCACGCAATTGGGCGAGACTGTTCGCTAAAGCCCATCCAAAAGTCGGTGGCAGTAGTGAATCATTATAACTGCTATGAGCACTGTAACTGTACCTGCTATGACCACTGTGTAGCCACAAGGATTCCAGCTTCTTCAGGTATCCAACTTCAACAATCAATGACGCAGTACTCAACTTTGCATTATGTACTAAAAAAGTGAGTTTCCTCAACTCAACAAGATATCTGATGGTATTTTCTGGAATCTCTGTAAGTTCCCCGTTTCTCTGCAGGTCTAGCACCTCCAACTTCCTCAACTTTCCTACATCTGCCGGCAATGTTGTCAAATTTGAATGCCATATGCTGAGATATCTTAACTCTAACAGCTGCCCAATTTCCACTTCCTCGTCAAGAAATTCAACATTCCATAATTTTAGGACTCTTATTTTGCACATGGAATTGAAGAAACTATTTGATATCTTTATCGATTCTCCTAAGGGATCTTCATATATCAACGTAGTTAAGTTTAGGCAAAGTGGCTGTCCTGGAACTCCATTTACGTTTGATATGTAAATCCTATGAGCATCTCTCCACTTTTCGTCTATTTCTGATTTTATCAACCGGGAACCTTCATGTATAAAGAAAATCAAATTCAATTTTGAGGCAATCCATAATCCCATATCTCGAATCACGTCGTGCATCTTTACACGATTAAAAACTACTCGTTCTACTAAGCATGCTGATTGCATGGTTCCAATTATATTTGCTCCTCTCTTAGACACTTCCAAAAAGTTACCATTTAAGACCAAAACACCTTCTCCAATCCAGTAATCAATAAGCATGTTAGCGCTTATAACCATATCTTCCGGAAATAAACAACAATGCAGGAAACATTTCTTTTCTCGATCCGATAGAGTATCAAAACTGAGTTTTAAACGAGCAAACAGTTGTTCTTCGGTATCCTGATCCTCTAAGGAGGAGTTTTGAAGAGTTGTTAATGCAAGCTCCCATTCCTCAAGGGTATATTTACATGTCATGGCCCGACCAATGACGGTGAGTGCGAGCGGCAACCCATTGCATTCTTTGGCAACCTTTTTCGCGATGGATTCAATCATATAGTCATATTCAAGGGTCCTCCTAGTTACATTTTTTTCAAATAAATCCCATGAATCATTCCACCCCAAGCATTCAACCTTAATTTGTTCATCAGGTTGCATTTGATTGCACACCTTCTCTGACCGAGTAGTAAACATTATTTTGAAAATGGATGTATCGAGTTTAGTTGAGCCTAGAATTCCAAGCTCTTCTAGGTCGACAAGTGCCCAAATATCATCAAATAATAAAGAAACTTTGTTCTCCTCAAGTGCCTTGCTTATTTGTTCTGCACGTTGATATGGCTGTTCATTTTGATCAAAAGGTAAATCCATCCCTTTCATTATAACTTTTTGAATCTTATCCACATCAATCGACTTGGAAACAACTACCCAAATATCTCTGAAATTGGAAGGTTTCAAATACTCATCGCGAATTTTTTTCATGAGTGTGGTTTTGCCAACCCCTCCCATGCCATAAATCCCAACCATTCCAACTTTATCATCTTTAAGGAAAGTGCATACCTGGTTGAAAGCTTGATCTTGCCCAATGGAAGCCGTGGAAGAATTCCAATTTCTTCTTCGTCGTTGTGGAAGAACTTGCCCAATATCCTCTTGCATTTGTTCTTGTGCCGTTGAACTGCTTGCTATCATTGAGTCTCGTGGAATGTAAAATGATGGTCCAGCTCCAGATACGCCCACTTGCATTTGATGATGTGCATTGGAGATAGTGGGATTCATCAACTCCTGAGGAGTGACAGAAGATGGTTTCGTTGTGACTCCATCCACTTGCATCTGATCATGTGCATTTGATGTAGTGGGATCTGTCAAGTCTAGAGGAAAAGAAGGTATGACTACATCCATTTGATCTTGTGTAGTTGATGGATCGATCGAAGTGGGCTGTTGTGGGTGATGAGATGCTTGAGGACGGGGAGGGACACTCAAACTGTTAAGAACACTTTCGATATTGGGGTTATGAGCATAAACTATTCGACACTTTTTTTCTTTTTTGTGCCACATCGTGATTTGTAAAGGAAAGGGTGAGGATTTTCAGATTTGGAAATAAAAGGGCCAGTAATTTGCAAATTGAAAAAGATCCATCGAAGTTGTATTTCACAAAAGATACGTTGCAATGAACTAGTTAAACCTTAACGTTGATCGCACAAGGAAAGGAAACTTGCTGAATCCAAAGGTAAAGTTGGAAAGGTTAAGGTTAAAGTTTAAATGACTACTGAAGAAGGCCATGAAAAGAAGGAATGTTTGCAAGGGAATAATGGAGGCTAGTGGAATGGGCGGAAGAAGAAAAGATCTGCAACATAATTATGGAGAGTGATGACACTAGAGAAATCAGGATCACAGAAATATGGAATTGGATACATCAAAGAATGAAGATCTTGTTAACGGAACAAGGGCATATGAAGATATGGATAGAAGTTGCAAGGAGATGAAGCTGGTAAGTCAAGACTAGAGTCTAAGAGTGAAGTGCGTGAAGAAAGAACTAGGAAGGTTTCTCATAACAAATTAAAAACGCGTGCATGCTGACAATGAGTGTGAATGGGAGACATGTAGTACAATAATTGAAGGAGCTATAAACGGAGCCAATGTTACTAGTGTGTAGTTAGGGATGCCACCGGGGCCGGGTTTTTACCCGACCCGACCTGACCCGGCCTTATTGGGGCCGGTTCTGGGAATCCTTACACAGTACCGGTTCCGGTTCTGGGTTTGAAAGAGGAACCGATGCACCGGGTCGGGGCGGGTCTGGGTATTATATTAAAACCCGACCCGACCCGATATATAGGTACTCAACTCAAGTTAGGTCTCTCTTCTTTTCGATTTTTTTCTTTTAGTGCCCTTTTTTAGCTTGAAAGAGTGAAAAATAATCAAAATAATCAAAGTTTAATATGCAAGTTTGAAAAAGAATAGAAATAGATAGAAAAATTTTGATTTGGTATCGGGGCGGGGTGGGGCGGGGCGGTTCCGGGTTTAGTACCGGGGCGGTTCTGGGTCCAAAAATCGGACCCGTAGTGGGTCTGGGGTGGTTCCGGGTTTGAAGAATTACAACGGTTCCGGGGCCGGGTTTGCCAAGAACCGACCCAAACCCGCCCCGGTGGCATCCCTATGTGTAGTGTCTGTGTACGAGGTATTCATGGCCGTGTCCGAACTGTTTAAAGTTATTCGTAAATATTGGCAACGGACAAGGCCAAAGGTCCTCGAACAACCATTTGTCCGCTGTCCAAGGACAACACTGGCCACTTTTCTTTTCATTAATGAAACCTATAGTGTGACCATTAGGAAGCTGGGCAGATGCATGAATTTAGTGGCAATAATAGACAAGTTTTCTTTTATACAATAATGGACAAGTTGGAGTAACGATGAAAAATATAAAATTCACAATTAATATTTGAACGCTGATATTGGCACTTTGGAAAATTCTCACTACACCCGCCACTCAGGCACACCAACTAAGATCTTTAAAATCTCTCCTGCAGATCCTCCCACACCCTAAAAATTTTCCCCTATATTTTTTTCACTCAACCATAACCCATGTATTTACTCCCCTAACACCCTCTGCTTTCTCCGTTCCATTTCGTCTTCCTCCCGAGTGGCCATTCACCTGGCTCTATCTCTGGAGGTTGTATAAAAAATTGTCTACGAAAGTGAGGAACGCCGTCCAATGTAAATGAGCACAAGAGACAAGAAGACTCTGTTGCAGGAATCATGGGTGAAATGATGCATCTAGAGCATTACTCTAGTTTCCTAAATAATTTTTTTTAAAACTTTACTCATATAGTACTACATGTTTTTCATTCTTCCATTGTGACCTATATATTACTAACTCACTTAGTTATTGATATGTGTATTTTCCAACAAGTCATCCCTTAATCTTGCTGTCCTCTAGTCTGTCACACACTACAGTATACTTCCTTCTTCTATGTTTGATCACTATTATCTATTATTCAAGCATTCATCATGCATATTTATTTCTTCAGTTTAGAACTCGACATCAATATGCACAAGAATATTATTTATTTATTCTTCTTACTCATTGCATGTCCTAGTATGCAAGCCCACTGCTTAATTCTACTATAACTCACATACGGAGTATAGATTCCATATTTAGTACCTAGAATTATTATTGTCGATAGTTCACTGACAACTACTCATAGACAACGCAATTGTCGTTAAAAGTTCTCGCTAAAACTATAGTTCATGTTTGGCCTACAAAAAAAAGTCCAACGGATGAACTATCACACAACTGCCATATAAGTCTTATGGTACTCCTTATTGATAGACCAAGGTGCGAATATTACCAATTGGAAAGTATTCAAACATGCAATGAATCTGTTGGACCACAAACAACTCTTCCAAAGACGATTCTATTATTATTGGTGAGTTGTTGCTGACTCTCAGGACACTTATTGTTCACCAATTGCTTCCAACTTGCTCCTAGAGTCTAAATCATACTAGATTAGGTTCATTACGAAGAACATCATGCATGTATATATAACAAACCAAATCATACAACTCTTACAACAAGTAATCTATTCAATTCATGAAAAAACATATATCCTTATACTAAGGACTACTATACATGCATATATTAGCAAATTCAAATATGTCCTTCATATTATGAACAAATCATCATATTCTAATGCTAATTTATCCATAAATTAATTGAGGTTAGCCTTTACGTAGACGCCAAATTCTCTTATTTTTCCTTACGAGCACTCCTTGCTCTTCCTTAGACTCCCTTAGAGCTTCTCCATGTCTAGGGTTTCTGAATAAGTCCTCTATTATCTGTTTATATTGAAAAGATATCGCACTTCCTTAGACTCCCTTAGGGCTTCTCCATGTCTAGAGTTTCTGAATGAGTCCTCTATTATTATTGGTGAGTTGTTGCTGACTCTCAAGACACGTATTGTTCACCAATGGTTTACTTAGACGCCAAATTCTCTTATTTTCATCCTTTGACAACTCAGTTGTCGTAGGGCACTTGTCGCTAGTTCTCTTATTGTGTTTCAAGGATTTCTTTCTTCTTCCCCATTCTTACCCAATTAATCTTATTTCTGAATTTTGGGTTATTACACTTTAATTCTTTTCCACAAAAATAAAGTAATACTCTAGGCGTTCCCTTAAGATACTTCTATATTCACTTTATTGCCTCTCAATGCTCCTTTCCTGAATTACTCATGTACTTACTACTACTCCCACTCGATGCATGTAGAAGGATAAATAAGACTACCAACTACTAACTACTAATTACTGAGGCATGAAGCACTTCAGCCAGTGGTTGAGAAAATGCAGGGAAGGTTTGTAAAGAAAAAAAATTAATAATTATTTTTGGGACGACCTGAATTAGGAAAATAAAGTTTCCAAATTTAAGTTATTGATATTGAATGGATGGTACTATTGTGAAATATTTCCTAGTTATAATATAACCAAGATTTTGCAGAAGATCAGGTTCGAAATAGGACTCACTGGCGTTGGGACTGAGCCTAGCGCGAATGTCGGAGGAGTGCCTGGCGCCAGGTTGAGACTAGACGCCAGAGATTAGGGCTAAATGGGGTGCAACATGGGTGTTGATCTTTTAGATGGTAACTTACAATTTATGGTAATTTCTAGATAAGGCTAAGATAATTTTTAGAAATTAACATTTAAGTAAAAATCCAATTAATTACCAATCTACTGGGTGCCAAGGCTGCCTGGGCACCAGACTACTTGGACGCCAGGTGGTTGTAGATATTATTTGCTCCTTTGTTTGTTAACTTTTGATTTGAGTTTGAATCTAATTAGAGGAAGTTTCTCTGTTTGAAATTGAATTAAAATAGGAATGATCATGGTGTTTTATAATTAGAAAGTTAGAAGATTATGTGATGGATTATGATCTACACTAGGGAAAGAAAGGAGATGATGTGGCACAAGGGGAGGATGCCACAAGGATGGGATGCCAAGGATTAGGAGAGTCAATTAGGCAGTTACCAAATTTGGTTAGTAGATAAACATGGAAAGCTAAATGAATTGCAATAGGATTCAAAATTGGAATCCAAACAGAACTGGGCGCCATAGTGATGGGGCACCAGAGGAGTCTTGAGAGGAAGTTTACTGCTAGATGGACGAGGTTAAATAGGGTTTAATCGATGGTGGAGATGAGTCCTAGCAGAACTAGGAAGTTAGGATTTTGTATAATAAGATTACAATTGGTCGGCCCTAGTTGTTGGCCGACCAGCTCTCTTCCCCCTTCTCTCTCATGTGCTCTCTCTCTCCCTCTCCTTCACCCTTCGACTAGCACACTTCTCTCCCACATTCCCATCTCCTCTTCTTGCTGACCGATCATAGGAGTGCATCGAGGAGTGGTGTGAAGCAACGAAATCAATTGCGAACAAGAAGAACTGCAACAAGTATACATGGTAGGATGACTTTTTCCTCCATAGATCTTTCTAGGAATTCTTTCTGATGAGACTCCTAGAATTATGTGTGTTGTGGTATTCATGTCATGCTTTGAATTGCTATATTGTATGATGACATCTTTGTTATACTTTGTGTTCTCTCGAAATCTGTCTTTGATATTCATTGAACATTATTTAAATCTATGTGAATGATTCTTTTGTATCATCCTATGTCACATGTTTTAATTTGGTTAAGAACTCTGATCTCTTTCCATGACTCATTGATGTTGTTTCTAAGTGTATTATTGTTGTCCGGGTCAAGATGATCCATATCTAATGGTAAGTCGATGCAATGTTTAGGTTTTAGGCCTTATTCAACTTCTGATTGAATGAAAATTGCTCAAAATAGGACATTTATCATGGAATGCTCTTGGTATGTCCCTTAACCCTCATTGGTCAATCGGTCAGGCTGAAAGTTAAAAGTATGTTTACTATTCATAGGGTTATACCTATCCGGGATTAGTAGTCCAAATTGTCGGTTGTGTTCTCTACAGTTTAATAGATATACCTATTATTTAGGCAATGAAACTACTGAATTGTATCACACTCCTATCATATTAACAACTCAGTAAATATACATCAGTAAGGAAGTCTTATTCATGTATAACTACTCATAGGTACTACTAGAAATAAGAATTAGAACCATCAGTTAAGTTTCAGTGCATAACAGTGCTCTCAGCCAAAACTAATTCTGTGTTAATGACCTATACAAAATAATTTGTAACTAATTGTAGAAAAATCTTAAAAATATGCGTCAAAATTGTAAGCATCTAGGCTCATAGGGGCATCAACTGTAAAAATTACAAGTTCTTAATATTCTTGTACTTACCATGGTGTTTTCTCAAAGTACACCATTCTGTTCAAAATATCATCTTCTTACTTATAAAAGGTACATAACTGGAACTAAAGGTAAACCCTTGTAACATGAAAATACTTAGGGTCTGTTTGGTTAGAAAGAAAAGGGAAAAAAGTCAAATGAGAAAAAAGAAGAAAAGAAAAGAAAAAGAAACGAGGGGAAGCAAGACTTTTCTCATGTTTTCTTTCTATTTGAGAAAGAAAGAGACATAACTAGAATTTTTGTGTGGTTCCCACGAGAGAGAAAAACAGTTTTCAGCCGTAAGACAATTTTGTCCATCCAAACACACAGAAAAGAAAAGACTTTACTTTTCTCACTTTTTCTTTTCCTTTCCTGCTAACCAAGCACACCCTTAATAATGGAGTGTTGAACATTAATAAGGTACAATTGAGAATCTCTTAAGATCAACTGTGTCATTAGGGTCAAAACTATACATGTTGATCGACCATTTCGGCCTCTGCATAACTTTTTTGTTATTCTGTCTTTTGGCCTGGTTCTTTCATTTGAACTCGAATGCTTTGTTTGTCAAAATAAATTCATGACATCTTGGAGTCAATTCTTTAATAGTTCTTGTTCAAGAGTTCTTACGCAAATCCTAATCATGTGTTGCGTATTTGTATTGTTGAGAACTTCAATCTTTGCCTGCTATTGACAATTCGGTTGGAACCAAGAAAGATAGTATCTAAGAGATGTTGTGGCACCTCTAGCTTTGTGCGCCATTGATTGTGTAATTCTCCACAAGAGACCTTGCGAGGTTTTCCTAGAGGTGGACTCATAATATTCTCATATTAGTCATGTAGATCTTGCGAGATCTCCAGAATTTTCGGAACCTTGCGAGGCTCCCACCCAAAGGGAGACATATGCATATATTTTTAGGCTAGTTAGACATCACGAAAGATCTGATAGTCTCTGTCCATTGTGCCCATGAGCACTGATGGGGCCCATATCCTAGATACATGGCAGGGCTCTAAAGGGAAACCCCTAGGGTATTTAGGTAAGTACCCACTTGTGTGTGGTGTTGATCTGAGAGCAGAAATTGTATTCTTTAGCCACTTTGATTGTTCTAAACTTATGGGAATAGACATCCATTGAGATTGCGAAGGTTTCTCATTATGGTTCACTGTTTATCTCCATACATTAATGTTGTTCTGGAGTTGATGAAATCAATGATCTTGCTAATGTTCTATTTTGATTCCTATTTATGGTATTTCCAATGTCCAGTTATTCTTTATTGAATTCTTACCCTTGTGGTCATTTGGAATTTTGCTACTATTCCTCTGTGGTTGTTTTTGGCGTAGTATTTTCTTCGAAGTACTCATGCATGCAGGTGAATACAGGAATTAAGTTGGATTCTAACTAGACGTGAATATCTCAAAGTGGAACCAAGAAGATTTATTTATTATTAGTTTTGTTAAATGTGAAAATAATGGCGTAGCAATGATTGATTAATATGAGTTCTATTAAAGGATATTGACAATTTTTCATTCAAGTAATAGTTTCATTCTTAGGTTATTATTAATTAATTACTCGTCTTTTAATTATTGTGTAAATAATGGCATGGTTATCCCGTCACCATCCCAATGATCCTGACATTCTTTAATTATAAGTCTTTTGCACTCTGATAAAGGCTGGAAAAATTGGGGCGTGACAAGGTTCGTCGCGCAAAATGCAAAATATGTATTTCTTGGCAAGTGGGCCCAAAATTCTAATAGTTGAGTAAAGCCCACTAATATAATTTCCATCTTAGACCTACATTGATTATTTGATTGAAATAAGATTGGAAAGAATTTTATTTTCATTAAATTTTTTTCTTTTTGCTAAGTTTGGAGGGAAATAAAAAGAAATCTCTTTAGTCCCACATAGAAAACACATATGGATATGATAGGATATATACGAGGAATGTTACTTTCTCTTTGTATATATTATTAGTGTGGAGACTCTCCCCAAATAAAGGTGTACACATTCGTGGGTGCACCGAAGGTGCACACACATACACGCGAGCGCACACGTGGGTGAATGGGCCCATTGTGGTGCTTTAATGGTGCACTTAGCACTTTGTACTTCGCAATTCTCATCTAGTGCCTTTTATTTTTTATCAAACGGACCATCATTTTTTGAACTTAGGAGTCATTCATTATGATCAAATGGTGAGACAGGTGATTGGGTGGACAATGGACTATTAAACCTATTTATTTCCTTTTGTGAAAGAGTGTCCGTTCATCTTTCTTTATAAAAGGGTTCCCGTTCGTTTCCTTTGGTGAAAAGAGTTCGTTGGATTCTAGTTTATATAAATGGCTGTCTTAAACAAAAAATAAGACAGACAGAACATAGTTCATTCTTGAATTCACTCTCCTTCTCTGATTCTTTTTCCTGAGAGGCAACAGTTTTCTTCTTCTCTGAATTCAGGGTCAGACATGTTGGAGTGCACCACTCGTCGACCAGCGGTCCATTGTATCTTGGGGATAGATTGTCGGAGGAAGCTTGTGCACTAAAGGGGCAATATCTGTTTCGAAGTTAGCAGTACCGAATCCCTATGCCTCGGACGATCTTGATTGATCTGCAATTTCAGGTTCAATTGCAATATAATTCAATACAGACGGGTAAAGTACAATCCCTTCCGGTTACATATTGTTCAACAATTTGGACATGTTTTTGGAGTAAATTAAGGATATATATATAGAGAGAGAGAAGGGTTTACATGAGATCGTTCTCGTATAAGGAGCATGAAGCCAATCTTTATAGCCGTTGGATTCCAATCGGAGGATGGATATCAAATCAATGGGTAGGTGAGTGTGTCACATCAAGGGTTAGGTGAAATCACTATAACTATTTGTAGCCGTCAGATCAAGATCCAACGGCTACAATTTAAAGTAGCCTCATATAAGCCAAATGAGAATAATCTCATTTAAACTTTTTCCATATATATATATATATATATATATATATATATATATATATATATATATATATATATAATGGAGAATAATGAGGGTGAATGTACAGATGCATTTGGTAGTAACAATAGACAAGTTTTGGGGATTAAACTAAGAAGACATAATATAGAATGAAAAATAATTGAGGGTGGACTGGACAGATGCATTTGGTAGTAACAATAGACAATAGACAAGTTTTTGGGAATAAACTAAGAAGACATATTATAGAATGAAAAATAATTGAGGGTGGACTGGACAGATGCATTTGGTAGTAACAATAGACAAGTTTTTTGGAGTAAATTAAGGATATATATATATATATAGTATACTATATATAGAGAGAGAGAGAGAGAGAGAGAGAGAGAGAGAGAATATGGAGAATACTTAGGGAGGACTGGACAGATGCATTTGGTAGTAAAGAATCGACAAGTTTTGGGGAATAAACTAAGAGGAGCTATATAAAATGGACAACCTTGTTGTTCATTATATTTGCTACTGAAGGAGACGAGGTTGTACATGCACACATTGTGGCAATAAAGAAGTGTAGAAATAATGGGATTAAAATAATTTATTAAACTCCAGCTGCCGCCGTTGACTGACCCTATCCTAATCCCCTCTCAACAAGGCAGTTGTTTTGAAAATTTGAATAGAAATAAGGTTTTGTCATTTCACTTTAGAAATTGTGGGTAACAGGACGACGTTCCCAGTCACTTTTAATAGAGATAATTAGTAAAAAATATGCATACCAAAATTAGATAATATCATTCCCTAATTAATCCGCTCAGCAGGGACCCTGGGTCAGAGTTGAGGTCGAGAAGCATCTACGATGGAAGGTGACTCGAAAGCCTAGTAGGGTGTTTGGTAGCATTTTTTGGATATTTTTTATATTTTTTAAAAATACGAGAGACAGAGAAGAAAGGCGTTTGGCAGTAAGTTTACCGGAGAGGAGCACCCAGAGAGGCACGATGACCACCCATCTTCCTGAAAGCAACTACGAGCCGGCCGGCCAGAGATACCTCCTCGCCAGCCCGCCTCCCGTCTCTCCTCTTCTGGGACCATCCCGGCTCCGGCAAAACCTCCACTGCACAAGCACGGTGAAAGAAGGCAAAAGGCAGAGCCTTTGAGTCCTGGCAGAGCATCGTAGGGCCAACGGAGTGGCCACATGATGGCAATCTGATCGGCAGTTTGCCGTGGCGGCCGAAGAGGCTACTGATGAAGGGCGGCTCGTCGAACCAGACGAACCCACGCTCCGTTCCCCACATGTGGTTTTTGGCTTTGAAACAGAGCAGAGGCTCCTCTGTTTTCAGAACCAGGATGACAGGGCCTTGGAGACCCTGTCAAGGCCACCACCGCCGGCGGAATAAGGGCCATCGGAGTCGCAGCCCAACGGCTACGCCTCGCCTCCAAGATCTGCGCCTCCTGAAGTGGCCGAATCGCCGCTGCTGAATGGGATTCTCGACGAGCGGAGCGGATCATCCGCGAGCTGTCCTCCTCCGCCGCTGGCGCTCACCTCATCATAGTCCTCACCGGTTGCCGGAGCGGCGAGGGGGTGTGCGCGTCGGAGAGGCAAGGGATGCACCCCTCTGTGAGTTGTTTCAGAAACCCAACAACCTCTGTTTGGGGAAGATGATGGTCCGGTTCAGGCACTAGATGGTCTGGTTCGGCTACATAATAAATAAGAAAGCCAAGCTGAGCAGAGCCAGCTTGTAACCCGAGTGGGGTTATTAATGTAGCGTGGATGACTGAACCGAGCCTCGTTGGGTCGAGTCTCAGATCGCATTTGCTTGCTCGCCCATTCCAAGTCGTGCAGTGAACTGTGGCCCCGTGGGATCCGGGCGAAGGCATCGTTTCACTAAGAACAGCCATCGTGCTGTTGGAGAAGAACGCCGATCCAGTTTAATAGTTTTTGACATCTGGTTTAAATTATAAAGATTGGGTTCAATTTATTCCAAACGGCCCGGTTCAGTGTATCAAACTCCAGTCCAAGTAAGTGGAACTCCTACGTTCTGTTTCCCAGTTTTGGGTCCTTTAATTGGTCTGAGTTTAAAGTATAAAAAGGCTTGATTTAATACACTTGAAAAAAAAAAAAAAAAAAAAACCAGTATGTTCAAATGATTTGAGTATTTCAAATGCTCTTGTTAGGCGGGTGGTTTTTGAATCAAGTGGCATGTTAAGATCGGGAACAAGCATGACATGCAATATTTAAAGTTGTTTCTTGGTGTGATATTGATATGCATGGAATGTGATATATGTATGCAATCTAACTTCATCAGATAGCTTTTTTATGAAATTGAAACAAATTATCATTGCTTGCCATGTGATATGTAGCAATGTTTTAAATTGCATGTTAATCCCACTATGGATAGTAGAAATATTATGTTAAATTTATTGACGATTGCACTCATTATTATGTATACTTGCCGAGAAGTAAAGATGAGGCAATAAAACATGTTTATATTATATAAAACAGAGGTTGAGAATCAACTTGACAAGAAAATAAAAGTTCTAAGAAGTGATCGAGGTGGGGAATATGAATCACCTTTGGTGAATTATGTTCACAACATGGTATTATACACCAAACCACGGCACCTTATTCACCTCAGCAAATTGGAGGTTGCTGAAAGGAAAAATAGAACTTTAAAAGAAATGATGAATGCCATGTTAAAAGTTCTGGGTTACCTCAGAACATGTGGGAAAGACAAAAAGGAAAGTTCTATTAAAAGAACTTTGGATGTCGAAAAAGACATTAGTGATGACCAAGAGGGAGAAGATGATGAACCTAGACGTAGTAAACGTGCTAGACATCAAAATCCTTTGGTCCAGATTTTCTAACAAATAAGTTAGAAAATGAGCCTCAAAGCTTTAAGGAAGCCATGTCTTCTCCTGAAGCACAATATTGAAAGGAGGGCTGTAAATAGTGAAATTGAATCCATTATGCAAAATCACACTTGGGAGTTGGTAGATCTACCACCAGGTAGTAAACCTCTCGGATACAAGTGGATCTTCAAGAGGAAGATGAAGGCTGATGGATCAATTGACAAATATAAAGCAAGACTTGTTATCAAAGGATACAAGCAAAAGGAAGGTCAAGATTATTTTGATACATACTCACCAGTCACAAGAATAACTTCCATCAGGATGTTTAATTGCTATGGCTGCTTTGTATAATCTTGAAATACATCAAATGGATGTAAAAACAACATTCTTGAATGGTGACTTGAATGAGGAAATATATATGGAACAACCTGAAGGGGTTTGTTTGTACCGGGTCAAGAAAACAAAGTGTGCAAACTTGTTAAGTCTCTCTATGGGCTTAAACAAGCACCTAAGCAATGGCATGAAAAATTTGACAAAATGATGATGTCAAATGGATTCAAAATCAATGAATGTGACAAATGTGTTTATGTCAAAGCTAGACCCGAAGGCTATGTGATAGTATGCCTATATGTGGATGATATGCTCATTATTGGTAGCAACGATAATATTATTAAAGCTACTAAGAGGATGTTAAACAAACAGTTTGACATGAAAGATATGGGTGTTGTAGATGTTATACTAGGGATGAAAATCACTAGAACATCTGATGGATATGTATTATCTCAATCTCATTACATTACAAAAATCCTAGACAAATTTAATGAGAATGATAATCGTACCAGCGAGAACACCTGTGGATGTGACATTGCATTTAAGCAAAAACACGGGTGAGAGCATATCACAACTACAATATTCACAAATTATTGAAAGTCTCATGTACCTCATGAATTGTACGAGACCGGACATTGCGTACTCAGTAAGTAAACTGAGTAGATATAATAGCAATCCAGGGGAAGATCACTGGAAGGCTCTAGTCAGGGTTCTTAGATATCTAAGATATACCTTGGACTATGGACTGCACTATACAAGGTATCCTAGCAGTATTAGAGGGGTACTGTGATGCAAATTGGATATCTGATACAAGAGACTCCAAATCCACGAGTGGATATGTCTTTACTATTGGAGGTGCAGCAGTGTCTTGGAAATCTTCTAAACAAACGTGCATTGCAAGATCCACAATGGAATCAGAATTCATTGCACTTGATAAAGCAGGCGAAGAAGCTGAGTGGCTTCGTCATTTTTTAGAAGATATTCCAATGTGGGGAAACCTGTGCCACCTATATGTATCTATTGTGATAGTCAATCTGCTATAGGAAGGGCACAAAGTAACTTGTATAATGGTAAGTCTCGACATATACGTCGGAGACATAATACCATAAAACAATTGCTCTCTAGTGGAATAATTTCCATTGAGTATGTTCGGTCAAAAGAAAATATTGCGGATCCGCTTACAAAGGGTTTGACCAAAGAACAAGTGAGCAATTCATCGAGGGGAATGGGCTTGAAGCCTATATATTAAAAATCACCATAATGGCAACCCAACCTAGTTGACTGGAGATCCCAAGATCTAGGTTCAAAAGGGACAACCGAATTGTGGGGGATTCAAGGGGAATCACTATGGAGATAAAATCTTGTTCCCATTCCTATGATAAGATAGTGGATGCCTGCTGAATGAATCAGGATAAGCTTTGCTTTTAATGGTTCTCATAGCTTGACTTAGATCAAGTGGGGTATTGCAGGATGCTCCTAATGAGAATCACCTATATGAGTGGGAAGGGGCCACTTCTATGAGGATTTTAAGGCTAAATCTTCTAGAGCACTCATGAAAATCAGGTTTGTTCGGGGCCAAAATGAACAAAGTCATGAGAACCACAGTGTGTCTGAGAAGTGATTGTGTGACTTCTATTGTCTTGGTTTACACAAACGGCTGAACAGTTCAAGACATCACGTTCACTGATTAGCCAGTAAACCCGATAGTCTTCACAAGGGAAGGTTCAAAGCCGAAAGCTACCTCTCCCCCATGCATGATCTTCTCAATATTTGCTTTCACAAGTTTTCTGCATAGTTTTTGCATAATTATCCAGCCAATTCTCATTCATGTGGGGGATTGTTAGTAGTGGGTGTTAGTTGTAACCCATAATTGGGTATTAATGAGAGAGAACTAACCCATGTTTAACAACCCACTTACTATGAGATGAATGAGTGAATTGGGTGAAGGATGAATAGTCCCACATCCACACCAAGGATGGGTTGTGGATGGTATATAAGGTCCAAGGTTGGCCTTATAAGTTAGGCCCAAGGGCCACCCCACTTTTGTGGGGGAGAGAGGATGTTGGACCCATGCACCTAGGTGGGCTAACCCACACGCGCGCGACTGGCGCGCCGCCGCCGTCCGGCCCGGCCGGCTCGGTTCGGTTCGGTTCGGTTCGGTTCGCACCGCGCGGGCCGGGTCGGGTTGGGTTGGGTTGGGTCAACATGATAATATTATTTTGGGACAAATTCAATTAGTTTGGTTTTCTAATTATTTTGGTTCAACAAAATGGGTCCGGTTTATTTTCTTATAACCGTTAACGGACGGATGCGTCCGTTCAACGGGAAAGGGTGTTTTCAACGGGCCTTTAACGGAATTTCTATAAAGTCTTGAAAAACTGGTTTTTCTGGACTGATTTTTTCCTTCACTTCATCTTCTTCCTCCCTCTTCCATTCTGTGAAAGCATTACACATTTGTGGTTCGCTGCGCGTGCTGTTTGGAGTGCTCCTACAGTACGTGGTTGATCGTCTTATCCTGGGAGGCAGACGCCCAAGAGTCCTAAGCACCGTAGGGAGGGCGAATTCTGTCTTAAGGACAAAGTGTTTCGCTTGATTCGATCATAAACTCTTCTCCTTTATTATCATCTTTGCAAAAGGTACACACAGTTCATCCTTAATACAGTAGCAGCAGTAATCTTAATAACAGGCCCATCCTTCGTTTCTTTTACAGTCCCTCGTGTGACTTTCCTCCTAAAAGAATGGAAAGTCTCTTTTCTCTTTTGGGGAGCAAACCAGGCTCTAGTCTCAATTAAAAGTGACCGAGGAAATGAATAAAATTAAAGAAAAAACGGAAAACTGAATTTCCAGCAAAAAAAAAAACCTCTACCCGTTTGAACCGGGCCGTCCCCTTGGCAAAAAAAAAAGGTTCGATCAGCACGTGTAAGTGTGGCACTAGTCATGATAGCATGCAACCAAATTAACCGTCAATAATCATCCAACGACTTTCAGTACCTTCCCCCGGATTTAACAGTAGAGTTTCATCAACCTTCGCCGTGTCCGGCCACCATAATTGACAATTAGATAATGATCCAAGGGTGTCCACTATCTTCCCCAGGGTTTAACAGTAAAGACCTGTCCTCCAGCCCCTCTGCTTATGGACCTGGCCCTCGTCCGGGTCGAGAGATCCGGCTCGCAGGACATAACCTACAAGCTGGACATTCCCAAGGATGTTCTCACCTAATTGGTGGCTCATCATGGGGACGGATGACCATTTTCTCTATAATCCATTCTCTAAATCTTGTCTGCAGCTGCCCAAGCTCCATCTTAGAGGAATTTTTAAGATTCTTCTATCGTCGCCGGCCCGATGATCCGAAATGCGTAGCCGTAGCAATTTTTTGCATGCAGATAGATTTGCAGTGCACTCGATAATTTCTCCTGATTGGCGGGTGTAAATATCGAAGGTCAAGTGTCTCACCAGAGAAATCAGAACAGTGCGTGGGGAGGGGAAAAACGAGTTTTTTACCGGTCGTTGGTGAGGGCATTTCTTGAATCACGCCATTTTTACTCCTGAAGAACCTTTAAAGGCGGTCGTCGATTAGATCGGACGCACAGAAAAAACGCACTGCAAGGTTTACAGGCATTCGTAGCTGAAAACTCCTCTGTTGAGCATTGTTTATGTTTTTGGTACAAACATTGTTCACATTTTCTCAGCCACACTTTGAATCCTTTTTTCATTACATTTTTATCAACAAGATCATCAAATACAAAATGAGAGCCAGAAATTATTGCAGATATTCTCCTCTGTTGATTTGCCGAATGGTTGCAAGTGACCTTTTAAGTAAGCCAAAACAATTACACTCATCACAATCTTGCGCTTTAACTTGTATGAGACGATAGCACACCGTTGACACATGCAAGTCCTTGTAGCAGAATGTGACGTTTGTGAGCAAGCTCAATGAGGAAGAAGGAAAACCTCTTTATGGAAAAATCTACTTAAATTTATAGTTTAGCAGGAAATGTGTTACTCCTTCCATCCAATTTTACTTGTGTGGATTAGGAAACCAAAATAAATTGATTTTAGATCATTTTGGTTTTCTAATCTAGAGCGCTAGTATTGGACGGAGGGATATATAACATACCTCTTTCCAGTAAAGCCCGCCTGAAATAAAATAACAATAAATTCACAATTAGATGGCTGACTTTGCTCCCTTGCGACTGAAAATTTAACTCATTTTTAAATACAGACAAACTTCATCGGACGGAGGGAGTAACAATGATAATGGAGCATTACGTTCTTTCTTTGGCACTAGTAAGATTACATAGTACCAAACCAATGGGGGTGTTGGTACGAACCCCCACTCCTTTGGCTACCCATAAGGATTTTATCCCAACTTAGGGGCTGTTTGGGGTGTGATTAAAAGTAAAACATCTTGCTACAGTGTAGCATCCAGACCGTAGGACATGTTTCAACTGGATGTAAAAAAAAAATCCACCCACAAGGATTTTATCCCAACTTAGGGGCTGTTTGGAGTGTGATTAAAAGCAAAACATCTTGCTACAGTGTAACATCCAGACCTTAGGACATGTTTTAACTGGATGTAAAAAAAAACATCCACCCACAAGGATTTTATCCCAACTTAGGGGCTGTTTGGGGTGTGATTAAAAGCAAAACATCTTGCTACAGTGTAGCATCCAGACCTTAGGACATGTTTCAACTGGATGTAAAAAAAACATCCACCCACAAGGATTTTATCCCAACTTAGGGGCTGTTTGGGGTGTGATTAAAAGCAAAACATCTTGCTACAGTGTAGCATCCAGCCCAAAATCTACTGTAAATGTTTTTCAATAATCACGCCCCAAACGGCCCCTTAATAGGTGTATATGTTGTGTGGGCCATGTGCACACCTGAGGGGGATTGGCAGGAGGATACGGTGCTCAAAGAGTGGTTGCCTACCCCTTCTAGTCGGGTCTTAAGGACTTGGACACCACTTTTTATACAAAAAAAAAAGCTTACATAGTACCATAACATAGTAAATACTCCCATTAATATCCACGATGGCCTGGCTGTTAAATCTTGATCTGATGGCCATAGCGATAGTCCTCTACCGCATAGAGCTGTCTTCACAATATATATAGTTATATACCCCATACGAGTATCCACTCTCCCCGTGTGTCTTCTACTTTATACTTTTACATCATTTTGGCGCTCACTCGATTTGCTAAAGCAAAGGATCATCCTAGCAGCTACTGCTATGCCTTTTTCGCATTGGATGTCCACCAACAGAGACAGCCTGCAAATTTATACAAGGTGATCCAACCTATGATGCTTAGGACAACACATGGCAAAACAAGGACTCCAATTAGATCATGGGTCCCCTTGTCTTCCACAAAGTTCACAAGCTCTGTCTCAGTCAAGCAATGGTTGTACTGAAAATACCTGAGGGGTGGCCCATGTAGCTGATCCCATTATCAAAGAAATCCCACATCTTTTTCTGTATGCACAAAAATATCACTTTTTTTATGGCAACATCACACTTAAAACAATTGAGTATTGACACAACCCCTGTTGAAGATTTCACAAACATCACACTCTCTCCACGTTCCATATTAAGTATCCTAACCAAACAGGACACTTAAAATGAGACAGAGTATATTGGAAATTTGAAATGTATGTGACATTCCCCAATTTAGATGATACTTGAAACAATTTACAGAATATTAAAACCTGGCAAGTCTACCCGAGCAAATCGAACCTCAATAGCCAATTTCGCATATCCGAATATTAACTGAGCTCATATTTGTCCAATGATAGAAATCCTGGGACGGCACTGCATCTTATAATTGTAGTTCCCCGCTTCTTAACCAAATTTTGAAGAAGCGAGCTACTTTGGTAATATTTTGTTTTGTTTTCCCTGGGCAAAGCTAGGAAACCACCTTCATATTGACAGCTTGTATATTTAGACTTAGATGTTAGCTGTACATGTAGTATGCTAACAGTGGTAATATGTACACCGTGAAAGATAAACCGCAAACTTGTCATCTTTGTGTATAATGTAAAAGTTACCATATCCTGTATCCATCATTCCCAGCCCATCAGCATTTTAGTGACTTCCTCTTCAATCTTATTTTTCAGCAGATGCTTATTACTCTCACATTCATCTAGGAGGATTCTGTAAACTTCCCAGACTCTATCACCAATCACATGCCTCCCAATTTCAGCCTGAAAAACCACAAACATCAACATCTTTTGGTTAGTAAACAAAAACAAGTATTTGGTCCTTGTTCATAGAAGAAGAATCCTCCTAGGAGCAGATATCCTGCATGTGATATTTTAAACAATGTATTGAACTCCTACAGAAGTGGCATAATTACATCACTGGCACAATAAGAGCATGTATTCAGGCATACTAGCTTCACAGAGCATTAACATACCAAAAATATGCAAGAATTCAGCATTTTGAGAGCAAGGGTGATGTCAAAGAAAACAAGAGGTCGTCCCTTGCCAGATAATTCCACAGGATTAGCCACAAGAAGCTCCATATCTGGCCCACGACTCATCACCGTGACACGAAGTGGACGATACAATTCCATTCGGAGACGGGCACATAAGGAGTTTTGTTTGTTTGCATCCACAATCTTTTTTCCATCAGCCTGTATCACAAACAGGTCCACCTCGCACTTCCCCTTTCTACTTGCAGAGAAACGTCCATATGAAATCTGTAAAAATGGGTAACCAGATTTAGATGAAAGGGCCGAAGTAGGACTAAAATGTACAGTAACATTAGATGCAGGACCTACACATTAATAACCTCCGTAATCATTGATTACAGATTAAAAGAAAAACAAGTTCAACCCAAATAGCCCACAATTAAAAATATATCAAAGTTTCCCCTTCTTACTTTCTAATAACTGAAGTCATACCTGAATGTTGTAGTCCTTCAGAGTTCTCATTATGTCATACAAGAGGCCCTTGTGGTCCTGACAATGGATTTGAATGAGTGTGTGTGCTGGACTAAGAGAATTATCCACTCTGACAGAGAGATCTTTAAAAGTTCCATTCTTTGATGGTTGTTCTGGCAACTCTAAGTTGAACATTTCTTCTGAAATCAGTGGGGGTAACGAGGAGGTTCCCTGAAAGCAGGTGGTTACTTCTGTGTCGGCCGGCTCAATAGAACAATCTATCATGGAGTCGCTTAGAACAGCTTTCAACTGATGTAGTGTCTCGTCTTTCCTCTTCTTTGTATGGAGTAGCTCCCTGATCAAATACACATGTTGGCATAAATTTAGTTTTATGCAAGTGAACACACCAGGAGCACATTATCAACTCCCAGGATGAAGAATACACTTGAGAAAATAGGAGCCAATATCATAAAAGGTTATCTTCTCTCAAGGAACTTGAACTGAATAAGAAATCACAGAATTTGCATAAACTGGTCTAATGTCCAGATAAATTTACAAAGTAAAGATTTCCAGATTTAAATTTTATAACCCGTATAGTATATACATATGTGTCTGCACGTGTGTAGTAAAAAACCCAATTACTATGACACGAACAAGATTACTTAACAAGTGCACAACACATAATATGACAAAGTCACTTTGCACCCCCTCCAACTGAATGTCTCATACTCACATTCTACAGAATATATCAGCATCAACTCTCATAATCACGAAAATTCTACTGGCAGATGCGTAAACAACAACTAGGCTCCATTTCCAGAAAACCATGCTTATTTTGATAAATTGACTTACTAAATAGGAAAATCATTGCGAGTGCTACACCTTAGTCCTCCACTGCATTCTCTCCATTTGGATTTGGCATGGCCCAAAAACCAATAGGACCTCCTGGCACTGAGCAAATGGGCCAGGTAATCAAAACTGAAAAGGGTGCCAAGAGGACCATGGTGGGGACCAATGGATCACATTTGTAAGACAATCAAAACTAATTTGTAGGAATGTTTTAAAATGGTCAGGTTCAGTAAATATGATCTTAGAAAGACACTCTATAACAAAATAACTACTATAATAATTGCAAATAACAGAAATTACGTTTCCAAATTCCTGGCAAATCAAATACCATTCCTCACTTAAACGAGAAAAGCACTTCAGAAAGAATAACTATGTTTATTATTGTTCGATAGTATCGCCTAAAATCAAAGGTATAGATTCTAAAATGTTGCATGCTTTACCTGGTATCTGTAATAAAAAAGAGGTCCATCACTTTCCCATCAGGAGTGGTGGATACCTTCACTCTCCTTATTGTAAGCTCAAGTTCACATAAAACTTCAGTAACGTCTGCCAAATATGCAAACAGTCAGCAGATAAAAATTTGCAGAAAAAACACTTGTGTCTACAATTGAATTTTACCAATTTAAGACAATAATTCATCCAAATTAGTGGACATGCAGAACCTTATCGAAATAAGGAGATAATGTATTATTTTCATGATGTAGGTAATACACCTCAAATCATCAGGGACAAATTTTACACATTCATCAAACGCTATTTCCTAATCAATAATAAAATTATATAGCAGCACCAATTGAGAGCATTTGCATGACTCCACAAATTCAATTTTTGGCAAGTCAAATCAATGATCGAGTAACCTTTTTCTTAGTACAAGCCTGGAAAACTATAGCGTCTTTAAAATTTAGAAGCCTTAAAACTAACCATGTAAACGACCCATGCGGTCAAAGGCTGAAAGCTTCAATAGATATAATTCAGGTACTTTCCGCTCCCGTGTTTCAAGATAGGCATAATGACATATACCCGAAATTAAAGAAGGACAAGCCGCCATCAGTCTCTTCTTTAAAACATTCCACCTTGTTCTCCTGCTTCCCACCACCCAAAACAATAAATAACACCATTTTCCATCTGTTGAAACGTCTGTAGTGAAGAACATAGAGAGTAAACATAATTAGAATCCATTAGGAAGACAATCGCTCAGAAACCAAATATTTTGAATACAGGAAATCATTTTCATTGCACAAGGAAAAACGAATCTTCAAACTTCCAGTTACCCCTTACAGAAGCAATGATAGGAGGTTGGGTAATCACTAAACAAAGATTCCAAGATAATGTAATAAATAACTAAGACAGATACATGACAATAAACCAGAGAAAAATAACTAACACTCAAACTTGCAGGCCCCATTTACCAAAAAAAAAAAAAAAACAAACAACAATTTTTTTGGTAAAAAAAAATTCATTTATTTACCATTACACAATCTAATAAAAATCCAAATGTTGCTTAAAAAAAAAGTCCAAATGTTTGATAAAGCTATGTTACAATAAAACCTCAAAACCACCATCATAAATATGTTCTTGCTAAAAAAATCAGTTCCTCATCATTGACACGAGCTAATACAAGTCCAAATGTTAAACCTATGACACAATAATACCTCAAAACCATCAACCTCTCCCCAATTCCATAAACCATACCACAAGTAGAGGCATTAGAAATCCCATGTACCAGAAACAACAACCCAAAATAAAGCACAAAACATAAAAATTACATAAAAAATACAACTTTATCATTACCTCCCTTGACAATGCTCAGCCCAAAGAAGAAAATGATACGGCAGAGATCACAGCCAAGGCCAGTCTTATCCGGGCAATTCACAGTGATCACACTGGGCTCCCCTGGGTTCTCCGGCTCCCTGATCAACACCATATCATCAGAAGGAATACCCATCTCCTCTTCTTCCTCAAAAAACCCAAAACAAAAAAAATGGAAAAGCTCCCTCCTTTCCCAACCTTATCCTGCCTACTTCACTCAACCATAAAAACCAAACTCCCTGATCAACATCACAACATCTGAACCAATACCCACCACCCCCTTTCCCCTCCCACCATAAAAAAACACCAAGAAAAATCCCAACAAAATGCAAAAATACTCCCTCCTTTAACAAGCTCCTCCCCTGTCCACCTCACTCAGGGAAGTCCTGGAATCCAAAGACTGAATTTTTCAAGGATTGTGGCTTGTTGGGCGGCCAGAAGACTGAATTTTCCATGAAAAACCAGAGATTTGGAGGGCGCTTTGTGGAGCTGGGTGGGTGGACTTGGACCAGTGGTCTTCCACTGTTGGCAAGCTATCCTTTCTTGGTCTCATTTTTAAACTTGGAAATTGCAGGGTTTGGCTACACGCGCGAGTAAGTGGGCGTTTTCTTACACGCGCTGTGTGGGTCCCAGAATCTAGAGTGATGGGTGTTTTGATTCAGGTTGGATCTTATCCCTGCCATGTCGCATTTCCACTTTTTTTTTTAGAAATTTTTATACAGAAGATGGTCGCTCGGAGCCGGACTAACAAAAACATATAAAATAAATATAATTCTCCCTATGTTCCAAAATGCTATGTATAATTAAAAATATTTATTATTCTAAAATATTATGCATATTTTGCCAAATCAACTTACTTCCTCTTTCTAAAATTAGAGGAAACTTAAAAACATTGACTTAAACTTGATTCATAATCATCTTTGTGGGCTTCATTGTCTAATAAAAGTAAGAATTATCTTAATGTATACAATATTTTGAAACAAATAGAGTATAAATATTATAGACATAAACACATATTAATCTAATAATTTTTTTACGTTGTCCATATGAAAGAATAAACCTAACAAATTTTTCTTACGGCATACACGTGGATGGGTTTGAGAACAAGGCTTCTACAGGATTTAAGAGGATTTTTTTGTAGATAGGTGTTTGGTAACATCTACATTAGTTTATCTTGTTGCATTATCCTAAAACTGTTATGTTAAAAAACTCTCAATTAGATTAAGGAGAATAATTGTCTAAAAATCACGTGGTAGTGCAAATTTCTAGGCAGGAAAGCATCTCATCATTATCAATGTGTTTGGATTGTCCCCAAATACATATATAATTCCTAGCAAATGTAATGTCAATCTTTGTCAAATGCGTCCTAACGGGCTGTTTCGCTCTCCAAAGGAGAAAAAAATGGATTTTTTATTTTTAAAAATTATTTTTTTATGAAACGATGATGTGATATTTTTAAGGGGAATTTATATAAAAAATTATGAAAAAAATTTTTTTTACCAAAATGTGGCACTGTAGCAAATATTTACCGAAATGGTGTTCTGACAAGCCACGCAGGCGCCCGCGTGCGCGTGGGCGCTTGCGTGGCTTTTTTTTTTAAATTAACCCAAAAGGCGTCAGTTGAACTGACGCCTTTCGGGTTAAGAAGAAAGGCGTCGGTTGAACTGACGCCTGTTGAGAGGCGTCGGTTTTCACTACCTTAACGAAATTTGTCCCATTTTAAACAGGCCGTCACTTCAACGATGCATATCTTTCTCATTTTTTATCCGTTTTTTGCCCATTATTTTTTCATTCTTCCTTATTTTTAGTGCTCTTTCTAGTCATTATGATATCATGAAGATGTTGAGCCATCGTATACTATTTATCGTAGTTTTTGTAGTATTTTTTTCGATAAATGGTATATGATGGCTCAACATCTTTGTGATATCATGATGATCAGAAAGAGCACTAAAAATAAGGAAGAATGAAAAAAAATGAGCAAAAACGGATTAAAAATGAGAAAAATATGCATTGTTGAATTTTGTCCCACTAAAATAGCTCAAAACAAGAGGCGTCCGTTCAACCGAGGCCTTTGACTACCTTAACAAAATTCGTCCCATTTTAAACAGGCCGTCACTTCAACGATACATATCTTTCTCATTTTTTATCCGTTTTTACCCATTTTTTTTTCATTCTTCCTTATTTTTAGTGCTCTTTCTGATCATCATGATATCACAAAGATGTTGAGCCATCATATACCATTTATCGAAAAAAATACCACAAAAACTACGATAAATAATATGCGATGGCTCAACATCTTCATGATATCATAATGACTAGAAAGAGCACTAAAAATAAGGAAGAATGAAAAAAAAAATGGGCAAAAATGGATCAAAAATGAGAAAGATATGCATCGTTGAAGTGACGGCCTATTTAAAATGGGACGAATTTCGTTAAGGTAGTGAAAGGCGTCGGTTGAACCGACGCCTTTCTTCTTAACCCGAAAGGCGTCGGTTTAACCGACGCCTTTTGGGTTAATTTTTAAAAAAAAAGCCACGCAAGCGCCCGCGCCACGCGGGCGCCTGCGTGGCTTGTCAGAACACCATTTCGGTAAATATTTGCTACAGTGCCACATTTTGGTAAAAAAAAAAATTTTCATGATTTTTTATATAAATTCCCCTTTAATTTAAATGGTAAACTTTAAAGTAAAATTAAAGAGTGCCAACCAACCCTGAAGTATTTTTTTTTCGCGCTATGCGCATCTAATGGTCATGTCGTTCCATCTTACCAACTTGATTTGACAGATCTTAAAATGTACGGTGCACACGAGGGATTCATTACACTAAGCCTTTTTATTAACGGAAAAGTTTAAATGAGATTGATCTCGTATAGTTTATATGAGGTTACTTTAAATCGTAATCCTTGTATCTTGATCTAACGGCTATAAATAGTCATAATGATCTCACCCATTTTCTAATGTGACACAATCACCTACTGATTTAATATCCATCCTCCTATGGAAATTCAGAACGATCTCATGTAAACCCTACATATATGGAAATAGGCATTGTTATAAGATCTTATGTATATTATGCCAAACCCATGTGACTTTTTCTTTCCAAAATTAGAAGAGATTTGAAAAGATTGACTTGAATTTGGTTTGTAAAGAAGCATACGACTTGGACAGGATACCCGACAAAAGAAGTCATGTGACTTCATTGTGAGCTTCATGGTCAAATAAAAATGAGAATTTTCTTAAATGTACATAATATTTTGGAACGGAGAGAATAGTCATTTACAAAATACTTTTTTATCCTAATAACAGTTACATGTTACAAGTTGTTAAAAACCACTCGTGTTCATAGGATGCCCAGGACCACGCCTCAGTTACATGTTACGAAAATGATTTGTTGGCCGTCATCGACTATATATTGGCCTATGCAATGGATGATGTGTGGCCCTTTTACATCCATGTGGAGATGTGTGTCAAGATATGGTGCTTTAAGCAGGTAGGTATGTTGCTTTGCCTTATTTTGCTCAAATTCTAATGAATCCATGGCTCTATTAAAAAATGCACTACAATTACACACAAACTTAACTTAATTAACAAATATACCGAAAAAATTTAACAAAAATATGGGATATCACAAAAATATATTTGAGCACTTCTAAATTACATTGTCAACAATTTTCAGTATAGGAAAACTGCGTGCACCGGCCGGATACGCAGCTGGATTCGGTCAAAACCTGCTCCAGACCCGATTAGGATCCGGCTACTCCTTGCCCACGCTCGTATGCTAAGCCCCACAAAACTTGTCAAAAAATTAGGTCAAGTGGACCCCATGAAACTTGTATTTCAATCCACTTAATCTTTTACTTAACTAAATCACGGCTTAATTGTGGTAATTAGGTCGATTTTGATTACCATGTGGGTCCCATTAGGTGTAGGGCCCATTATGAGTAACCTTGGGAATTGGGACATTGAGTAGCGGACTTGTGGGAGCTGAAAGATACTCGCGGTTTCTCTTGGAAGCAAAGGCAACTCGCGCGGAGACCGGAGTTCCGCAAAACACGCGGTCACGTGGAAAATGAACCTTTCCTTTTCCCAACAGCGACATGTTCCGTACGGAGGAGCAGCCCAGTCTACTGTCTCCCAGCAACGCGCGCGTTTAGCGGTATGGAAATTGTTTTTTTTTGGTAAAATGCTGGAAAGGAAACGATGTGGTAAGCCTTTTCTTTTTGTTTTTGTTTGCCAAAAAGAGAAAAAAAATACTCCTTCCGTTCTAAAATATTATATATATTTAAAAAAAATTTATTTTTATTGGACCATTAATCCCACAAAGAAGTCACATGAATTCTTCTTCCGTGTATCTCATCCTACTTATATGATCGTTCATAAACAAAATTTTAATCAATCCTTCTAAGCCTCTTCAAATTTTGAGAAGATGAAGTCACGTGATTTGACAAAATGTATACAATATTTTAAAATAATAATATTTTAAAATGTACATAGTATTTTAGAACAGAGGGAGTAATTTTTTTCTACAACGACAAATAGCATAAACTTTGTTTTTGGGCAAAAAGATGAACCTCGTTTATATGACTTGACTCAGGCATGTCGGCATGAGGCGAGATGATCAATATTGTCACGCCCCAAAATTCCTGACCTCGATCGGAGTGCAGAAGCCTTTAAGTAAACTAAATAAAAGCCGAGATAGGAACCTTGGGACGCAACCGAATACTCGATCACTCGGGTCAATTACATCGTTACAAAAGAACGTGTAATCGACATCACCAGGAACTCATAACGAAACTTAGAAATTGAGAACTAAGAACTTCTTCATCAAATTTTAAATAACATTGTCAATGTAGCAAATGATTCCTACTAAAATTATTACAGCAGATTAAATAAAAACTATCAAATAAAGCAAGCATCAAATTCAGGCACACACTGGCCAACACTAAGAAGTTCTAACAAAATGCAATAGAGTAAAATAAGCAATTCTTCAAGACATCTCCCACGCATCTGCTACGCCTTTCTGAGCTGCAAAATCCTGACTTAATGATCTTTGAGGCCTGCATCAGAGGATGCGTGAGTATTTCGTAGAAATACCCAGTAGGATGTAAAAATCCACCAGGAAGATTAAATAGGTTATGAAGAATAGATCACTCAGATAAATAGGAATAAACACTCTCTGAAAGACCACTCATAGGTTTATGTTGCAAGAATAGCAAGGTCAGATGATAACAGTTCCAATGGAAAAGTATAGGAAAGAATAATCTCAATATGACTCCAAACAAATATCGGTGTAAGGAGAGAAAGGTCAAGACACTCAAGGCTGCAGGCATCTATTGTGCAAGGAGTTACAATTTCTGCTTGCTGAATTTATCGATCTCGAAAGGTAAAATATACCAAAACATCCTAGAGGTTCTCTTTTTGGAACCCGGCCACGCGTCTAGGCATGCTGGCCCCATCTGTGCTTATGGGCACAATGAGCGGAGACTGAAGACCTTCCGTAATGTCAACCAGTCTAAGACGTACGTATTTGCCTCATTTCGGGCAATAGGGAAACCATTTTCCATAGATATCGGAGATCACCACGGATCTAGCAATGGCTCGTGAGCATACTATGATTCCACCTTTTAATAAGTGGAGAAATGGGTCAATGTCAAACTGGACAATGATTCAACAAAAGCACAAGTCTCACCTTTATGCGAATAGGGTAACACTTACCGCAATGGCTCCCTCATGGAGTATGAAACAGATAATCAAGGTTTCTCAACAATATATAGCTCTCTCAGGGAGTAACAAGAAGATTCACATATCTCGCATAATGAAGACTCACAATCTGAGGAATAATGAATTTCACTCTTAGATTACACGTCATGCATCATGTCTTACCTTTGATAGGGATATCTCTAAGTATGGAATTGTATTACTTTTAATCTCAAAATACCTCTCTAGGAAAGTTTGATCTCCAATTGGATACTCAAACTGACACCACGATGAACCATAGAAACAAGACCAAATTGACTCTTGTGCACGCTGACTCCTCCCAAAGTCTTAATCTTTTAAACTTCTTCACTTATTACAATGACTCATAAGTAGTTTTATTTTACTGTATTAATATTATTTTAATCAGATTATACCATATTATGAGTAATAATACTTACTAGTGCTTTAAAATCCTAATTCCAGTAAACTGTCTTATACTGTACAGCCCACTTTCGATTGACCCCACCGTCAACACAGAAGGACTCTGACTTTGAAGTTTAACAGAAGATAGCCCTATGAGTCTAGTTTATAACCCCACTGACGGAATATTTTTATGATTTTTATATATTTAATTATGATTTTTATACTGAGCACTGTCGGTGCAGAAACAGTTCTGGCCGAGAGCACATTACTTACTTATATTAGGTAATCACGTACTAATACCCATTAACCATGATAATATAACATTAATACCCTTAACTACTCCCCTCCTAGAGTAATTCTAGACTCTGGTATATTCTAGAACTTAATAATTATAATGATTCTAATTGATGATAATACCTTAAACTAGATTCAAGGCATCAACCTTGATCTAATTAAGCTTTTAACATTATTAATACATCCCTTAACCATATTGGACTATTAAATCAGGATATAATAGAATAAAGAAGATAACTTTCATGACCATCCACGTTCAAGAGATATGACCTATAGATATTCCCATCAAAAGTAGGCATATATGCATCAACATGAAGCATTAAACAAGGTATGACATTATGAGCACTCTTATTCATCAAACAACAAGAAATCTCTCATGAATCAAACATTAGGCACTCTTATCTCTGATATAATATGAATAGGATCATAAATTAATCATAATATGAAAGGACCAAAGAAGTGCAAACTGAATTGGTTAGGAAAAACCATCCTACCACTTAGATGTATGCGAAATACGCCTCCAGGCGTAGCTCGTCACTTCTCCTTCACAACGACGCCTCCACACCTTCGATCGCACGAGAAAAGAGGTTGAGGGAAGAGGTAGAAGGTTGCTGGAATTGGTGTCAAGGCAAGGGAGAAGGGCTAGGGCTTTGCACAAGGCGTCCAAAGCTTTTGGCGTGAAGCATATGGGCATCCTCCTCCTTGGCTTTTATAGCCAAAACCTCCTCCAACTAGGATATCTCCTAATTAGATCCTTCCTAATCCCAAATCCCAACTAACCAATTAAAAGGTCTCCCTCATTAGTAAGGGACGTTCAGCCATGTTAATCCATTGGTTTTTCCTCATTTAATTAGGATTTCAAATCTCTAATAAGATTCGTTCACTATCTTAATCATAATTACAGCACACTGTCATACGCATAACAGTCCAGTTCCGACTCTTTCTATGGTCAGTACAGTTAGCCTTAGACTCTGAAATTTTTATTGGAGTTAGCTATATGAGTCTAGTTTCTAACCACACTAATTTTATATTTTTTAGGTTTTTTTTGAATTAGTTATGATTTATTTACTACAGACTGTCGATACAGAAATAGTATTGGCCGAGCTTACAATCTTAATCATACTTTACATATCTCGTTCCAAACTAAGAAACTACCATATCTAGGCCAACCAACTAGACGTCCCCTTACTATTGGTTGATTAAAAATGAAATATTTATCTCTTTTTAATTAAAATTTATCTTCCCTAATTATCTCAACCGAACTGATACTTCCCGATCCTCCGCGATACTTACCATATTTACCGCTATTAGTTCAAATCGTAGATTTTGCTCCAAAATTCACTCCAATCCTCTAAAGATCTCCTTGTGGTTAGTTACCCACGTTCACATGACTCCCTGGGCCTGTGCCACATGGCCCTGCGCCCAGGTCTGTGCGTCTAAAGCTAGAGTCCTGCGCACACATGACTCTGGTGTCCCGCGGTTGTACTACTCGTTACACTATCTCGTGTAGACCACGGACCACGTATAAAACCAAAATTAACTGATTAATTATGAAATTCAAATGGGTCTCATCCACTTGAACACATGCCCTGGTGCCTGGCCCCACTCTTGGCGTCAGGTGTTTTCAGACCCTGGTGCCAGGCTGGCCTCAGGGCCAGGTTGTGCCCAGCGCCAGGACCAACCCTCGTGTCCTAGTTTTCTACTACTAATAGTCATGCGATTAACAAATCATACCACATCATAAACATCAAATAACACATCAAAGCACATCGCACAACCAGAAATCAAATCAGGCAACGAACTTTCCTATTTTAGAACAGTTTCCTAAATTAGAAACCTTTAGTTAACGTACCAATTTTTTGGGTGTTACAAATACAGAGGCAGGGTTTGAATCACTGATCGCCCTATGCACTATTAGATCTCAATTTGATGGCTCAGATCGTCTTCACCTATGTGAACGTGTGTGAGCCTAGGCTCATATTAACTTTTTGTCCACAAAATGAGAAGAAACCTATTTATACAAAAAAAAAATAGCATAAACAAAAGAGAGAACTAAAGAATGAAGCTTTGGCTTTCGAACGATCTACACATTTGAAATAACTAGCAAAATTGCATGTGGCAAAATGTTCCTAGATTACCATTTTTTTTTGGAAATTTTAAACAGATTTTATTTCTAATTTCAGCCTTGCATTAATGTAGATGATTACCTTAAGACTAGCGTGGGTGTGGGGTGAAGTTTCATGGGCCATCAATTTTTGGGATCAATGGAGAACACATTATCACGTGGACCTAATACAAAGCTGTTTTTGTGCCAAGTCTCTGGATTTATCTTGCAATGTCTATCTTCGAGGAGTGTAGCTGAATGTGATCATCCGATGGCAATGCATAATGGGGCCAGCTATAGGTGAAAGGATGAGTCTCGGTGTGATTAGAACATAAAATTATTGAACTATGGCTACTATTATGGCAAATGCCTTCATTTAGCCCCACAATATTTAGGTTATCCAAATGTGAAAAGGCACCGAAAAAGGAGCCACTCCAAAGAGTTATCACTTGTCACAAAAATCACAAGTGTATGGTGGCTCCTATTGAATCTAAAAAGTGATCAACATCTACAGTTGAACCTCTTCTTTATGTTTAAGGTCTTCATGTGCTTATTGAAGTGATATAAGGTTCATTAAAATATAGACATTTTGTATATTACCCAATCCTAATTGAGAAGCTTTAGGTTGCCTTGATTGCTACTTCTTCGTCTCTCACACTCACTAAAACCGGGGATTAACAAAGAGGGATTAACTTTATATATTTCACATAATTAGGAGGTTTGTATAAATATTTATGGTACCCTATTTTATTTTAATAGTAGTATAAATATAGATATAGATATATTGAACTTCTATTGGCAGCCGCCATCACGCGTCGCATTCAGTTTTCGGTCTTCTCACGTGGAAACTTGTGACGTAGACTCCAAGGATAGCATATTCACACTTCACTATCTTGGGTGCTCCTCTACAAATTTCATAATAATTTTTTAAACGAACAAAATAAATCACTGCTTCTATCCTAGGATGTTCATTCGTTCTTTTTCTCTTAAACTTAGAGATCAGGGGAGAAAGTGTAAATCATAGTAATAAGTAGAGGATGCAAAAAAAAAAAACTAGCATTTGGGTAGTACAATTTCTGATTCTACACTATCATATAGTTGACTCTAGACGTTATTACAAAAATATCGTGATATTGTATAAACAAATAAACATATCGTGATATACAAACAAACTCACCAATTGGGTAGCTAATTGATTCCTAAATATATCTCCTAAATCTACCTGATCCCAACTTCTCTCTCTCTCTAATAAAACGAGGAGCGTCCCAGAGGATGTTCCTTCACTAGTGCACCTACCTGGTTGTTTCTTGAAGTGTGAGACTCCAATGTCACTACATCACAGCCCCTTCCTGATTTCTTTCATTTTCAAATATCGGAAACACTGTTCAATACTCCTTCTGTATTTTATTTTGGTTAATTAAAATTTCATTAATCACCAGAGCAAGAAAGAAAGAGTCATAAGAGAACTATTACAATTTCCATCTTAAGGATAAAAAATGGTAATCATCTAGGAGCTTAGCAGTTTGGGGTCTCGATGTAATATAACAACGTACCAAACTTCAGCTTCATAGCGTTTGAAGAGGGAGACTTTATAAGTAGATTATCCAGAAAAGATACGGGAATTCCTTTCCCTCATTATGAAAAAGGTGTGGTTAATTTTCCGATGTGGATTTTCCAAATTTAAAATTGGACTATTACAGAAGGATGGAAGGAGTAATATTCTTGACAATGGTAAGGTCATTCATCGAGCTCGACAAACTAAAATTTGACTTGTCACCTTCGTTGGATAGCAAAATTGGGCTTGATAATGAGTAATGCCACATTGACGTTAAAATTCATAAGTGATGAACTGTTTCATCATCTAAAAAAACCGTTGATTGGTGGGCCGAAAAAAGTGGACCCCAATTAAATGATGCAGTAGCTTCATCACTATCTTGATCTTACCGATCGTGATGTGCATGGGCACACCCCGCGAGATCCATCATGGCACGTATGTTGTCAAAAAATTAAATAAAATCATGGGCATATTAAAATTTTCCTTTTTGTTAATAATTAATTGAGAACGGTTTACATAATATCGTTATCATATAAGGAGCATGAAGTCAATCTTTTAAATCGTTAGATTTCAATCTGACGGTGAATATAAAATCAGTGAATAAGTGAGTGTGTCAAACAGATCAAGTTCCAACGACTACGAATTGAATTTGCTTTATATAAACTATATGAAAGCGATCTTATTTAAACTTTTCTCTAATAAATTTATGACCATGATATTTTTGACTAATAACAATGACATATTAAGAGCTGTCGAAAACTACACGGGTTCTTAGGATGGGCACGACAATGCATGAGTTGTTGGCCACCAGCTAGCTACTAATATCTTGGCTTACGCTATGGATGATGTGTGGATACTGTACATGAGGATGAGTAGTTCACCACCCCACGCTTTTGCCAGTCACCCCTTCAGACGATCCATGGTCCACCGTCGGTCTATTTTCAGATGCCCACCGTCTGTGTATAGGCCGGTGGTGGGTTGGCTTGACCGGGGGTTGATGAACTACGTGTCCAAAAATATGCCCCAGGGAATTGGTGGCAAGATATAGCGCTTTAGCCCCTTTGAGTAAAAATTCTAAGGACCCTTCACACTTTGATGAAGAAATACATGAGCATTGGACTCTACACCCTTTATTAAAGAAATACACTGACATTACACAACAACTTAATAAACATGAACAAAAAATAGAGGTTGGTATTTAAACTGTGAGTTGCGACATGCACAACATATATTTCTATACGGATTCCTCAAGTGTTGAAAGAATATACTTATTTATTTTAAAAAGAAATATTTGAAAAGAATAACATAATTTTTTTCCAAAACCAACAAATTGTATGAATGTGTTTTTTTTTCTCATCTATTCTTACTTTTCCTAAGCTTGTATTAGAATATATCTCTAATGTTTTTTGTACCACGTTCCTATCCCATGATTATATTTTTAAAGCAACTGAACGTCTAAAATTGAAAACGAACAAAATGATCAGCTCATAAAAGTCTAATCTGATTTTCAAGACGCATAAAATCTATCACAACGAATTATATTAAGCTAGAATTTTACTTTTTTAAAAGGAAGCATTTATAAGGGGCGAAGCATAGGATCAACTCTACCCTTTATTCAGCTAGTGTACCAGAAAAAACACATATAGGCCACATTACTAATCCATATTTTGCTCAGTTATTCTTCCATAAATGCTCCGGGGATTTTTCTTTCTTCTAAGCAAATGCTTCAAGCATGTCATCAGTTGTACTTGATAATTTAATACTCCCTCCACGACTTTGTCACATATTGATTGTCCTATTTCGTTTTTCAAATGAACTAAAGTTAACTCCTTTTTCCAAATAAAAAGGACATTCAATATGGTATGGAGGGAGTATTACAATATAAATTGGAGCATGTCTAAATTACATTCTCAACATTTTCAGTATTGTCAAAGCTATGTTTGCCCACCTGATCCGCAGCCGGATTCGGTTCAAGCCCGTTCAAGACCTGATTAGCATCAAGCTACTCCTTGCCCACACACTCCTATGCTGGACCCCACATAATTTATCAGAATTAGGTCAAGTGGAACCCATGTAATACTTGGATTCCAATCAACGTATCGCTATCACCTCAATCATCCCTTAATCTTTCACTTAACTAAACAGGCATGCCCTGATGATGGTAATTAGGTTGATTTGATTACCATGTGGGACCCACTGCTAGTATCCTTTTTGGGGATTTTTTTTTATAATGACAAAGCCTTCAACTTACACATCCAAAAAATGGACTCGATCAAAAGCAAAAGCTAGCTCTGCAAAAGGAGGAACCACTCCCACCCAAAAATCTCTGAGACAGCTAAGAATTGGGCATGTCTAGCTAGACAATGCGCCATTCCATTCGCCTCCTGCCGAACATGGATAAACCGAGCTAAAACAAAACCTTTCAATGCTTCAAGAGCTTCATCCACCATCAGCCCAACAGGGCCTTTATTTGTCCCCCTCAAACCAAAATCCCCAACAACAACCCTCTATCCGCCGCAAAAATGGATTGCCTTGGCCGCTGGTATCGTTTCCACCACTTCAGCCTCATCAAAAGGGCCTTCTGGACTACTGAGACACTCGAGAAGCACACCATTTTTATCACTAAGACAACAGCCTGTACCAAATTTCATTTTGTTCTTAAAAATACTACCCTCTACCCTTTTTGGGGACTTTGAGTAGCTCGGAAGCAAAGGCGACTCGCGGGAGACCGAAGTTCCGCGAATCACGTAGTCAGGAGTGTCATTTCACCGTGGTTTTAAAACCGGGTCATCCCCGGTTGGATTAATCCGCAGGAATTTTGGGTCGATAACCGATCCGGTTTGCACGGAAGAGAAGCTGACTCTCAATGTTTCCGGGCAACGCGTGCATTTTGAAGAAAAAAATGAAATTGCTAAATGTGATCCTTGCTTGAAAGGAAAATAATTTTAATTTAAAATACTTCATATAAAAAAAATATTCAATGCTTAACTTATAAGATACTCCCTCCGTTCTAAAATATTGTGTACATATGAGAAAATTCCTATTTTTATTGGACCATGAAGCCCACAATGAATTCACATGACTTCTTCTCCCTTGTATCCCGTCCAACTCGTATGATCATTCAAAATAAAGTTCTAATCAATCCTTCCAAGTCTCCTCTAATTTTGGATAAAAGAAGTCACGTGATTTGGCAAAATATACACAATATTTTAATATTTTAGAACAGATGAAATATTTAATTCTTTCCCAAAACAAGAGAGATTTTAAATAGCATAAACCTTTTTTGGCACAAAAATAGCATAATTAATTTTATGTGGATATTCTTGCCAAAAAAGGAGATTTAGTTATTGTACAAAGAAAGTCCATGTAATACGACTCTTTCAAATTTTAATGAAGAAAATGCTCTCTATACAGATTGAGAGGAAACTCCAAAGTCTACATTTGGGCTTTTAAAAACAATCCGCATTATTTTACTTGACTATTTTTACACACAAAATCTGAATACCTTTTTTAAAAAAATGTCAACATAGGGCTCAATGAGAGGCAGCATAGAAATAAGAAAAGAAAGAGAGGTCGAATACTTAGGGTGCGTCTAGATGGCGAAATTTTGGGTCTTTCAAGCCTGAAAAACACGAAAATTGTTTGGATGCCGAAAGGTGACAAATGGGCACTAAAATGAATCTTTCAAAAAATTTTACCTTTTAACCCGAAAAAAGTGACAAATGTGAAGGTTTTTTCACATTTGAAAATTGTTTACAGCCAAACACTTTTCACCTAACATTCCTTTCGAGTTGAAATTTTCAGCAGTAAAATGAATATTTCACAAACTCATTTAAGCTTCCAAACACACCCTTAATATACAAGGTAGATGACAAATACATCACATGAGACGTGATGAAGCTAGTGATGTTTTTTTTAATAGAATGATGAAGCTAGCGTAATCATTGATATAGATCTCTGGCGTGGATGTCACACACATTAGCACCAACCAATCGATCCAGGGACTTCGGCACAAAAACTTTATTTTTGGGTTATTTTTGTGCACTAAGGTGTGCACAGTCAATCTGCGAGGATTGACAATCCATGAAACTTCACCAGGGCACAGGTGAAGCTTCACCAGCTAATTACAATCATCCTACTGCAATGCATGATAAAGTTTGCAATAGGTGAAGGGATGGGTCTAAACCTGATTAGGCAATTCATAAGGGATATTGTTTAACACATGCCCCTTCATTCCATATTGATAGTCCTACTTTGATTTTCAAATATTTCCATATAAAAAAAATAGGACAATTAATATGGAATGGGAGGGAGTAGAAAACATAATCCATGAATCATGTTTGATTATGATGGTACAATAGTGAGACAATTGCCTACATTTGGCCCCATCTTGTGTAAGTCCTGTCCTCAGTTATGACGCTATTCTCTGAAGGTTTAACTGTAGGTTTAGGGGCCGTTTGGAGCGTCATCTGGATATTTTATATATTCAGCTGAAACACCTCAGGGATGTAAAAATCCACATGGATACTACAGTAGATATCCAATATCCAGTCTGGATATTTTTGCAATAATCACGCCCCAAACGGCCCCTTAAACATACTATTTGAAATTATCATAAGGGAAAAAAGTCTAAAAACAATGAAGAAAGAGTTGGGCCAGCCTGAGCTGCAGTGCTAAAGTGTAGAGCGGCAGTCATTAGATTATGTGGGCCTCGTTGATCTGACGCCTGCCTATAATGCACTGTAGCACAGTCTAGATTTTTCCATGAAAAAAGCAGTCCAAAGTGATATCACTTGTCACACAACGATTAGTGTATCAATGTATCTATTGTGGTTTATAGCAAAAAAAAAGTGTCTATTGTGGTCAAAGTTTTCAAAATCGGACCGGCCATCGAACTGGATTAATGGCCGGTCCGGTCAAACCGGGGTCTGACCGCGGTCAAACCGGTGTGAGCCGGTTTAGGTGAGAGGAGTGTAAATATATAATAAATATATAATTTGTATAATATAACATCAAAAAAACATAGCTGAAGTGGTTAAGTCTCTCAGGGGGGTTCGAATCCCCCCTCTTGCAAAAACTTTTTCAGAAAAAAAATAGCGGCCGGTCCGGTCCGGTTTTGAAAACACTGATTGTGGTACCTATTCATTCAAAAAGTGCTCAACATGTACTGTTGAAACTCTTCTTAAAGTTCAAGGTTTTATTATGCTTATTGAATTAATAGAAGTCCATTAATAAATAAACATTTTGTGGAGTCTTGCCCAATTTTTACTAAGTAGCCTTGATTACTACTTCCGCGTCTATTAGACTCGTTGAAACAGATATAAATTTAGCAATTATTTATTGAACTTTTTCTTGAAAGTCGCCATCAAACGTCGCGTTCTCTTTCCGATGTTCTCTTCTCATGTGGAAGCTATTGACGTAGATTCGAAGGAAAGTACATTCACACTTCACTATCTTATCCGATCCTCTTGTTGTAAAAAAAAAAACTGTCTGCTCTTCCACAAATTTAAAAATTATTGTTAAAATCTCATCATTATAATTCATAGAGAAAGTTTAGCCTTTGCTGCAACGTTAATACGATGTAGGGCAGGCAACCATCTGATAGCTACTTGCGCTACAACGTAGGTTAGCTTTTTTGTAATTCATATTACTGGCAACATCTATTCGTCTCTCCTAGGATATTTTGCCCCCTGCCCAATTTCTCTTTTCTCTCTCTGGACACACTTCCTAATTTCTTTCAAAGACAGGAAACCATGTTTCTCATTGTATTAGCTTAGGTCTTGACTAATAAGAGACTCTTGGGTCTTGCCTCCCCTTGAAGTACATGAGACTATATAATACTCCCTCTGTCCAAATTTCAAAATTAAATAGCATTAACTCGATTTAGAAATTAAAGATTTAGACAATCAAGAGTAGGTCAAGGTTAAGATTACTGCATCAAGAGCTTGAACCTCATGTTCATGGGTTCAAGGAAAAACAATAGGGGGGGCGATCATAGATACTCCTTCTGTCAACGAAAACCTGATAAATTTGGTAAACCAATGGAAATCACCCGATGCAGATTGTCAAATACATCACTGATGTTTAAAGCAGGGTGTTTTTTTAGACATTTCACACAGACGTCCTCTAAAATGTGAGAAATTATTGGTTGTATATGGCACAATACTCTAGGGCACCAGGGGAGCCATTGATCTCCAAGATTGACGGTACATATGTTTTAAGTATGCGGTCAGCTGTTTTGGTATCAAACCGCTGGAGCATACACACACAACATGTGCAGTTGTGCACTGTCGATTCTTGAGATCGACGGCTCCCTATGACTCTAGCATAAAGATGATGTGGTCAAGCGCTGGCACCCAATAATTTGTCCTAAAATGTCACTAATTGCCCCATTAAACTCCAACATGGGAACATCTCGATGATTGGCGCAAAAACTACGAGGTAAGCCAGGTGCACTCAATAATTTCTCCCTTTTCCACCTGGTGCACCTCCCCTCATATTACGTGGCACACTATAAGAAGATTTCACGAACTTGACATGAACTCACATTTTTGTTGTACCTTTCTCAGACGAATATTTACGTGACTGAGCACTGTGACCATAGTACATACGGCCCTAAGTAGAATACAAGCAATATCTACCTACTAGGTTAGAAGCATATGCTAATGTATTATATAGATGACTCTATGTACTATGTTCACTGGTCAGGCCAGACGCGTTGTTCTCAAACAGATTTATTTTTTTGCTATAAATTGTCGTCAGGCAGATAAGAAATCGTTCTCAAACAAACAAAGTTGCTTTGTTTTAGACACAGTATGGTTAAGTTGTACAAAAAAATACTCCCTTCGTCTAACATTTCTTGTCTGGATTAGAAAACCAAAACGAACAGATTTTAGTTTATATTGGTTTTTCTAATCCAAACAAGTATTTTTGGAAGTAGTATGATTTGCTATGCTTTGCTATGCCATGCCTGCTCACACAGTCGACCACAATGCATGTCACATTGTGGAGGGGACACTATCATGAGCAAATTCATGGGTTCTTAAGTCAGTGGGGCACACTACAAGAAGATCTCACGAACTTGCCATGAGGCATGAGCCCATGAGGTTATCCTCTCCAGTCACGGTTTTGTTTTACCTCTGTCAAACCAAAAAATATTTCCCTGACCGAGAACCATGTCACATAACACAGTGACCACGTTACATAGGACCAAAAGTAATACATAAGCAATATCTAGGTCCTATGTTCAAACAATATGCTAACCTTATACATAGATATCCCTATGTACTATATTAGTGTTCTATGTAGAATGGCCAACGGTGGTTTGGTCACCGTCGCTGGTCAGGCTGACGGGTTGTTCTTTTTTTTTTTAATACAAAGACGTGTTGTTCTTAAGCAGACATATAAAATGACCTGTTGCTTGCTATACGACCAAAGAATGTCCTGAACCAGAAGGACTAGCTGGGACTACGTCTTGTCACCATCATCAAGGTCAATCCAGGTCCTTCTTGGCCTGAGCTATACACGGGTGTCTTTAGAAAGCAAATTAAAAACTGAATGCCAACAACAAATAACTTTCCAAACAGAAACAACAGATTGCCCTGATCAAGCTCAAATCTCACATGAATATTGGATGTGCCCATAAGTTCTAACTGACCATCATTGACCTATTCTCCTAATTGCCGGACCTAAGATAACACATAAATGATCCTCTCTACAACTTAATTCTCCTCAAATCATGACTTAATGAAAGGATAATTGATGTAAATGGAGTTAAGTTCGTTGCTAAGTCCAACTGGAGGCATATCTACTTACATTTTACCTGATTCCTGTCAAAATTAGTATACTCGATCTATTCCTTTGTCATGGAGTCCTTGACAGCGTGTGTTTAGAGGGGCTGATGGATGAGTATATTTACCTCTCAGTTTGTTCTTCTTGAGAGTTTAATAGTAAAACAAGATGGGACATTTTAGTTGCATTGTTTTTGCTTTTTCTCTTTTTTCTTGCTCGTTTTTTATTTTGTCTCAAGCTACAAACGTTTCATACGACGGACGTGCAATTTTGATCGATGGAGAGCGCCGGATTCTGCTATCTGGATCTATTCATTATCCTAGAAGTACTCCTGAGGTTGATTTTTTATTATAGTAAAAATTTGAATATGAATGAATGCCAGTTTAAGCACCAAACAAGTATTTTAGCTTACTGTCTTCAAGGGAAATTAAGAAATTAGTGTTCTATTTGTTAATGGCCAAAGGCATGATTTTCGCAATATGGGTTATGTTTAACTTTTTTTAATTTGAAATTATCAGATGTGGCCTGATCTAATTCAGAAGGCAAAAGAGGGTGGACTCAACACAATTGAGACATATGTCTTTTGGAATGGACATGAACCCGAACGACGCCAGGTTCCTTACATGCTTCAATTAATCTGATACATTATGAGTTGGATTAATCATGTCAATAGATTCTAAATTGATTGTTTCGTGGTCCAGTATAACTTTGAAGGCCGGTATGATCTTGTCCGGTTTTTTAAGACAATACAAGATGCTGGATTATATGCTGTTTTGAGATTGGGTCCATATGTCTGTGCCGAATGGAATTATGGGTACTTTCTCTGAACTCTCTCATAATCGAGATTAAGAACTTTATTTGCTTTTTAGTATAAACATATGCATTTACTTATTTGCTTATTCCTATAGAGGCATGCCAGTGTGGTTACATAATATGCCTGGAGTTCAATTCCGGACTGACAATCCAACTTATAAGGTAATTGTCTATTCTTTTTGCACGTGCATGACCATCCGCGTGAGCCGGGGCACATATAACCTTTTTCCATCAATTTATTTCAGTAGTTAGAACTCAGAATTTGGTTCTTTTATCTTGACACACTTATGCAAGAACCTTCCAGGGTTCACCTATAATGGCATATGATAAGCAGCAAGTACACTATTGTGGGAAAACAACAAACAAAATCAAGATAATCATTCGAAAATGATTTATAACTTTGGTGTTGTATATTAATTATCTATTTTTTTGTTAGAATGAAATGCAAATATTCACTACCTTGATTGTGGATATGCTCAAACAAGAGAACCTCTTTGCACCACAAGGAGGGCCAATTATCATTGCACAGGTAATTTGTTCCTGTTATAATTTCATCTAAACAAGACTTTTACAAAGTCAACTTCAAAATAGTGAAACTAAAACTAGTCAATGTATTTGGCCACAGATTGAGAATGAATATGGAAATTGGCATGTTGGGTCAATGTATGGTGACGCAGGGAAGAGATACATACAATGGTGCGCAAACTTAGCTGTATCATTTAACGTTGGTGTGCCTTGGATCATGTGTAACCAGTATGATGCCCCAGCTCCAATGGTGAATATTCTCACTACAATCTTAAACTCTTTTGACATTACACATCTGCAAACCAAATTAATCAAGTGATGTTATAACAACTAATATTCTTGGGCAGATTGATACGTGCAATGGATATTATTGTGATAATTTTTATCCTCACAGACCTAATACTCCAAAGATGTGGACTGAGAACTGGGTGGGCTGGTTAGTAATATTCCTAATTTATAGCAAAGGTATAATTGCTTTGCTATGAAGGAATTTTAACTTTTTGTAGTAATTTACAGGTTCAAGAAATGGGGTTCTGGGAATAATGATCCACATAGGCCAGCTGAAGATGTCGCATATGCCGTTGCACGATTCTTCCAAACTGGAGGAACTTTTCAAAATTATTACATGGTTGGTTATTCATTTCAATTTCATGGCCTTCATGTTTATGATAATTTTTTTTATAATGTTCTGTCATTTATATCTAATAACTTATGTGATTTTTATGGAAACTGTAGTATCATGGTGGTACCAACTTCGGTAGAACATCAGGAGGTCCATACATCACTACCACATATGACTACGATGCTCCCCTTGATGAATATGGTAATAACAATTTCTTCTGTATATATTTTTGTTTAAAATAACTCTGATATTACACTTGATGATTAAGTTTAGAGTATTTAACTTCATTTTCTTTTTAGGTAACATAAGACAACCTAAATGGGGTCACTTGAGGCAGCTCCACAATACTCTCCTTTCCATGGAACAAATTCTTACTCATGGTGAAAATTCGACGGTGGACTTCGGAAATGGAGTTTTGGTATCTCCTAATTACTAAACCTATTCAAGTAATATGATTAAAATTTTGTCTTATTTTGCTAATTTCGTAATGGAAACTTTTGCAGGCTACAATCTATAACAATAGTGGAAGCTCTGGATGTTTCTTAAGCAACTCAAATTCCACTAGTGATGCTACTATTACATTCCAAGGAAATAATTATGTAGTACCTGCATGGTCTGCTAGCATTCTTCTTGATTGCAAGGAAGAAGTATATAATACAGCTAAGGTATATATTTCTTTTACATTCAGTTAAATAACAACATTGGGGAGTCTATAGTGAAATTAAAATCATTTTGCATACAGGTCACAACTCAAACTTCATTGATGGTTAAGAACCCAAATACAGCTGAAAGGGAGCCTGAACAATTAATCTGGCAATGGATGTCCGAGAAGATCAAAGATACTCTTCATGGAAAAGGCCCCATTACAGCACCCAGGCTTATGGAACAAAATTCTGTCACAGGTGATTCAAGTGATTACCTGTGGTATATGACCAGGTAGAATTAAATCATTTCAAGCTTTGTGTACATATATTTTCATAAAAATAAGTTTTAAATATTTGCCTTATTGTTTTACAGAGTAAATTTGAACTCGAGCTATGGAAAGAACATGAATATAACCCTTAGGGTGAACACAACTGGACATGGTCTTCATGCTTTCTTCAATGGGAAACTAATTGGTTAGTAGCACCAAATTTACCAAATTGAATAGTCAAACGACACATCCTTTTTCTGGTCTAATTTTTTCCCCAACTATAATACAGGATCAAGATACGGCTACGGGCATGTAATCGAGGCTCCTACACAAGTAAAGAAGGGAACTAATTACCTTACACTGCTCAGTTCTACCGTTGGCTTAGCGGTTGTTTACCCCATCCATTTCATATTTTTTTTATAATCATCCGAGTGTAACGACTTACTAACATAATTCGCAATCTAATTTGAATAGAACTATGGAGCATTCTATGACTTGGCTCCATATGGAATAGTTGGGGGTCCAGTCCAATTAACTATCAATAATAGCACTATAGTGGACTTGTCATCAAACTTATGGACTTACAAGGTATGTAATTCTTCATAGAGACTTGATACTTAGATAATTCCCAGATTCTCATCTTGAGATTTTACCTTTGAGCAACTTTTTTTCTCGTTCCAGGTTGGAATAAATGGTCAAATCAGTGAGCTCTACTCTGACAAATCCAAATCAAAGTGGTATATCGACAGTTTACCGGTTCATAGAATGATGACTTGGTATAAGGTACTCCATTAAACTTGTCACTTGCTGCCGCGGGATCATATTCCGACGGCTATAAGCTCGCCATCGCAGCTAACTCTTCTTCACTACATTTAATGAGCTTATATTTACATCTACCACTATATTCCCTGTAGACAACTTTTAAGGCACCACTAAGCAGAGACCCAGTGCTAGTAGATCTACAAGGCATGGGCAAAGGTGAAGCTTGGGTTAATGGAAACAGTATTGGCCGATATTGGGCAAACAACACATCCCCAAGATCAGGGTGTGGTGGATGTGATTATAGAGGGAAATACACACCACAAAGATGTGCTACTGGTTGCGGACAACCTTCTCAAAGATGGTGATTATAGTAATTTCTTATCAATTTACAGTATCTAAACTTTTTTCCTAAAATAAGAATTGACATTGGTTGACATTAAATTACAGGTATCATGTTCCGCGTTCGTTCCTCAAGAGTGACAGTAACACTCTAGTATTGTTTGAAGAATTGGGTGGCAATCCTACCAATGTAAATTTCCAGACAATAGCTGCTGGGACAATTTGTGCATCTGTCACAGAGGGGCAGACACTAGAGTTATCATGCTCTGGTGGTAGAAGTATTTCTAAGATTGATTTTGCAAGCTATGGTGATGCTAAAGGCACTTGTGGATCATTCAGGCAAGGTGCATGCAATAGTGAGGGTGCTTTCTCAGCAGTCCAGGGGGCTTGTGTGGGGAAACAGACTTGCTCTATAGAGGTTTCAGATGTCAAGTTGGGATCAAGCAATTGCCCCAATAACATTGTAAAGAAGTTGGTTGTGCAGGCTGCCTGTTAATTATTTTCTAAATGGGGCATTTTATTAAGAGGGTGGAGAATATACGTAAATACAAATTGGGTAATAAAAAAATCATATCTGACCATTGATTTCAGAATTATAGGTGAGATGTGAGGAGAAAGCAGGTTGGGTGAGAGGAAGGAGTCATGTTGCTTTGTTGGGTGGGTTAAATAGAATGTAAAAGGTAACATTGAGCGTTGTAAAAAAAGATGACATTGAGAAATATTGGCTTTTTCTATATATTTATTTTCTTCAAAGCTAACCTTTTTACTCAACTGTGCGTTTGTTCTGAGTGGAAGAACATTAATCTAAATGCTCAAAATATAAAAGTATTATTTGTGTTAGTCATGCTCATGAGCCCATTGCTGAGCACATGATCCAAGATCCAAAACTCTCACCTTAAAAACACTTCTTCATTAGCTATAAAATGAGTACTCTACTTCATTAATTAATTTGGCCACACATGTAAACAAGGGATGCCAGTACTTTACATTACTAGGCCAACTAATTTTGCATACTCCCTCCGTCCAATGAAGCCTGTCTACATTTGAAAAATACGATTTCATCATTGCATGGCTGACTTTACTCCCTCACGACCAAAAACATGTTGATTTTTTGGTTTACACTGGTCCTTAGAATCCAATAAATTTGACACATTTCCAAATGAAGACAGGTTTCATTGGATGGAGGGAGTATATAATACTAGTCATTAATTTACTTAATGATAGATAATTAAACTAACTTACAATATTATCCGATAAATAGCTCAGACATCCTCGAAATTTGAAAAAAAAAGAGAAAAAATAGTTCACTCCATACCAACACTTGGTCGGGGAACAGTTGTGTTGTAAAGTAAGTGCTACAATTTCGCACCAAGACGAAGGCAAATCCTTGTGTTTTTTTTTCTAATTAAGGAGTTTTAATAAACAGAAAACCGATTACTTGGCTAAAGATGCAGGTGATTTAACAGGAAATTAGTGGCTAGAGTCAGGGGCGGACCTACGTGTAAGGGATGGGGTCAGATGGGTCTGGGTCTGTAAGGCAAATCCTTGTGTTTTTTTTCTCATTAAGGAGTTTTAATAGACAGAAAACCGATTACTTGGCTAAATATGCAGGTGATTTGACAGGAAATTAGTGGCTACAGTCAGGGGCGGACCTACGTGTAAGGGATGGGGTCAGATGGGTCTGTACCTTTACCTGAGGTGGGACATTTAAAGTGGGTCAAAGTGGCTAAAAGTTAGCTTACTTCCATCACATGACCCCTGTCTCAAAATGACCTGACCCCGTGGCGAAAAATCCTGGGTCCGCCAAGAGAGAGGTTCAACAAGGATATGATAAACTTAGTCTAAAATTTTTTAACATAATGTGCAGAAACATCATAGGAAATGCTGGAGGGGAATTGTGGATGGCTATTGAAAGGTAAACATAATAAATAGAACAAAAAGAAGAAAAGTACATAATCACTTTAAATTGAAGAGCCTCCATTGAAGCTAGACTTGCCAAAGGATTCAAATTACCCTGCAACTGGATAGAAGTAAACCAAGCAAAACTAGCTCATTTCCTTATTGCATGAATGAGCTTCATTTGCCCTCCCAGACCTCCTCCTTCAAATGCAGACACTCCTTGTAAAATGGGGTCTGGTGGCCATTTTGCAGTTAGATAGGAGCAAGTCATGACATGGTGAAGGCAAGAACACAAACTCCCCATGAAATCTGGAAAGCACTTTGTATGGTCTGAGAGGGAAGTAGGGAAGAGAGAGGGTGTATAAAAGAGGAGAAGAGGGACGGTGGTGGTTGCGTATCTTCTAAGTATATGCGTTAAGCCCTTCCATCTTTTGCTGACTGCATATTTGGCTTTTCCCAACGTGAAAGTTGAGACATGAGTTTGTATAGTACAATGACATGTACAGCGCATATGTTGGAACATCAAACATAAGCTTTGCTTTGGACTTGAAAGAACTTTAATTTCTCTACCATTTGGCTCTAAATTACATGAACATATGTGAACCTCATGAGGTCATGACTAATGAATTAAGGAAGTTTGCACATTATTGGTAATAGGAGAATGCTTCTTTCATGCTTGGATCTTCCAACCCCATGGACAAAATTATTGGATAGCCCACATTGGACCCTGACGTGTATCAAGAGGTTGAACTAGTTAATTAATTAAATCCAATAACAATTCAATGACCTAACATTAATTATCATTCAAGATAAACTACGTATCATGAACTTGTTGGATCAGCTACTTAATGGGAAGTGAGCTTCTTTGTTATCTTCAAAATTGTGCTTGTTTCTCCCATTCTAATATGAACCTATGTAAAAAACGGAAATAGATTTGGTAACAATTCCAACATAAGAAATACTCTCTCCGTTCCATATAAAGTCCTATTTGGTGTTTCAACATAAACTAAAGTACTCATTTAATCTGAACCATGGTGTGTGATTAATGTAGTCTTGACATCTAACTGAAAAATGACGAAAGGTCCTTAATCCAATTGCTATCGGATGCTGCAAAAGTTTTTTTTAGAAACCATGCTCTAATAAAATGGGGTTAAATTCAACTAATTCTCTGAGATTAATATGATTGACGTATAAGGTATTCAAGTTGAGTTTTTTTACGCCCCAAGTATATTCCAGAAATGTGTTCTTCACTTTGTAGTAATTTATTTTTTATTGTAACTCAAGACCTGTTTAAATGAGTTCACACAAATTACCTAATCTCTTTCATAATGTTTCAAATTAGACTCAATCCATTTCCCTAAGATAAAATTTATCGCACATGGAAAAATATGGTAAGAACGCAGTAGAAAACCTAATCATAACTAAGCGAAGCAACTTAAATGCCTAGGAACTCCCTAATTACTTAGACAACAAACCATCTTTAACAATTATAATCCGGGAATGAAGCAGCTAAATCCTAGTCATACCCTTAATTATGTGGCTCACAAACATAACCACATCATTTGATGTAACACTTCATGGAAACTTTTGTTTTCTTTTTCAATTAAAAAACCAAGTCTACTAAATGTAGTATTAGGACATGGACCAAGAGCATCACTTTTTCCTTTTTATTTAACTAAGGGAAGATCTCAGTGATGAACCTAACTGAAAGGACCTATCAAGAGCATCACTTACAAACCAAGGCAGAATATTATTCAATGATGCCGAAAGACATAAGCACTGACAAAAGAGGGAAAGATATCTCGGCAAATTATGGTCCTCATAGCATATGCTTTGGAAGATACGTTGTGGGTCCCATCTCACACAACAAGTTCTATTGTCTTGTCACTTGCTTTCAAGTTTCTTCCTCTCTCACTGGCCAGAGCCCCCAATCTCCTAACCCTCTCTTTGGTTTCCATCCCCATCATGTAACCCAAATGGCCAATTTGGCCAATATTCCCAGACTTAAGAGCTTTCATGAATTTGGTCACATTTTGTTGCTGATGCCTTTGGCTTTGATTTGGGATGAAGTTGAAGGTAATGGGGCTAGAGGGGAATGGAGCTTAAAAGCCTGATCAGAAGGGGCTTTGGCCTGTCTACTTTTTATTACAAATATAGACCAACTTGCATCCTTCGGCATTTGGCTTCCATGGAGCCTATCTGTAGTCTTATTGCATTTTCTTCTATCTAAAAGAGTAAGAAATTATTAGAATAAATGTTGGGTTTTTGTTTTTTTTCCGTCATATGGTTTTGTTTGTAATGCCTCAGGTCTGAGTGCAAAAATGCATCATGCATTACTCATTTTGAGTATATATATGATGCACAGCTATGTTTCTGATTAGTTTGAGGTATTTTTGTGTGCTTAGGCTAGGATGTTCAAGTTGAGAGTATGAAATAATAAGAATATCTATTCTTTAGTTTGGTATCTATGATCTGAATTTCTATTTTTTGCATCATGAACTACTTACATACTTCCATTTATCAAAAGCTTCCTCTTGCCTGCTATATATTTTAGATTTCTAAAGAAAGAAAAGACACTTGAGTGCAAATTTGATGATGATCCTTGTACTTTTAAAACTGGATGCTCCCATGCATATCTTAATTTGGAGACTCGGTGAAAGTTTTATGTGGCAAAATGGCACGTGCTCTTATTACTTTGCATGCCTTAACTATTATAAATGATGAATTAATAGTTTGAAATTGGAGGACAAAATAGTATATGCCTATATGGCAAGAAATTAAATGACTAAAAACTAATCTTTGGTGTATATGCCTTTTTTGGCCTGAGCTATACATGGGTGTCTTTGGAAAGCAAATTAACAACTGAATGCCAACAACAAACAACTTTCGAAACAGAAACAACAGATTGCCCTGATCAAGCTCAAATCTCTCATGAATATTGGATGTGCCCTTAAAGTTCTAACTGAACACCAATGACCTATTCTCCTAATTGCTAGACCTAAGATAACACTTTGATTGATCCTCTCAACAACTTAATTCTTCTCAAATCATGACTTAATGAAAGAATAATTGTTATAAATGGAGTCAAGTTCTTTGCTAAGTCCAACTGGAGGCATATCTACTTACATTTTAACTGATTCCTGTCAAAATTAGTATACTCTATCCCTTTGTCATGGAGTCCTTGACAGCATGTATTTAGAGGGGCTGATGAATGCGTATATTTACCTCTCAGTTTGTTCTTCTTGAGAATTAAGTAAAACAAGATGGGACATTTTAGTTGCATTGTTTTTGCATTTGCTCTTTTTTCTTGCTCGTTTTTATTTTGTCTCAAGCTACAAACGTTTTATACAACGGACGTGCAATTTTGATCGATCGAGAACGCCGGATTCTGCTATCTAAATCTATTCATTATCCTAGAAGTACTCCTGAGGATGATTTTTTATTATAGACAAAATTTGAATATGAATGAATGCCAATTTAAGCACCAAACAAGTATTTTAGCTTGCTGTCTTCAAGGAAAAATAAGAAATTAGTGTTCTATTTGTGAATGGCCAATGACATGATTTTCGCAATATGAGTTATGTCTAACTTTTCTTAATTTGAAATTATCAGATGTGGCCTGATCTTATTCAGAAGGCAAAAGAGGGTGGACTCGACACAATTGAGACATATGTCTTTTGGAATGGACATGAATCCGAACGAGGCCAGGTTCCTTACATGCTCCAATTAAAATTAAAATTATACATTTTGAGTTGGATTAATCATGTCGAATTAGATTCTAAATTGATTTTTTTTGAGTGAAGGTAAATTTTATTGAAAACTCCCATGAGGGAAAAAACAAATGTACAATTAAAAACAGGAACAAATTAATTGTTCCAAATTTTTCTAAGAAATTACAAAAATAGGGTCTTTCAAACTCAATGCTTCTGAAGACACCCTGACATTAGGTATAATTTTGAAAGCCTCTTGAACAGGAGAAGCTTATTCATCTTCAAAGATTCTGGAATCTCTCTCAAACCAGATATTCGAAACATAGGCATTGAATAAGAGCTTGAGGAGCTGATCCGCTACTTTGTTAAGTTATTACAAAAATTCAATAGCCAAGATAATTCATGTTGAAAATTACCAACATAATGGTGAATGTGGCAAGTGTGTAAGATATGCCTCCAAGCAATTTTGCTAAAAGAGCATTCAAAAAATAAATGCTCAGATGTTTCCAAGGCTCGACTGCAAAGAACACATTTATTAGCGAGAGAAATGCCTCTTCTTTGAAGATAATCACAAGCCATTAACCCATTGGAGAGAGCCATATAAGAGATAAAATATTGACTATTGATTCTCTTTTTATGCCATACAAGCTTCCACCATGCAATATAAAGAGAAGGTTGCCGAAAAAAGTTTTAAGCATTTTTGTAAGAAAAATGACCTGTGGAAGAGGCCCAAGTAACAAAATCCTCATCATCAGTAAATTCTGACAGTTTGTCTTCTATGAAATGAATAATAGTTTGGTTAGAAATTGTAGAGGCTTCAAAGATCCAACATCTACCCTCAATAGAATCAACAATAGTATCATATAAGGACCCGCCAACTGATTCAATATCTCTATTACCAAATTTCAAGTTTAAAGGGAGATGACCAATCTACAGATTAGTCCACATTTTAGTAGAGTGACCATTTTTGACGTTGTAGAAACAACCTTGCATGAACTTTGATCTAAGAGATAAAATTGATAACCAGACACTCGATGCATGAGGAGTGTAATTAAGCTGACCAAATACATGTATTTTTCAAGTAAAAACCATGGATCCATCGAACCCATATGCTATCTTTATTTGTTAACGTTCGCCCAAAAAGATTGGCTAGACCAGCTGAATTTATCTTATACCAAGAGTGCCCTCCTTCAAAGGGTGAGCTATTTTCCTTCAAGAAATATTACTGAAACAAGAAGCAACAATACATTTCCATAAAAAGGAGGAGAAGAGTTTTTCAATTTGAGAAATCACCTTCTTTGGAAGCTTGAAAACAGATGTCCAAATGAGAGCAGTCCCATTCAACACAGCCTTGATTAGTTGGAGCCTTAATGCAAAAGAAAGCAAACAAGTTTTCTAGCCTTCAATGCACAGTTTAATCTTTGTGATTAGCGGCCGACAAAGAGAATAAGAGACTTTTCTTGAAGATAGAGGAAGACCTGATTGGGAGCTCTCCGATTTGAAAATTAAGAACATCCAAAATCTCTTCTTGAAGAATACAAGTGGCAGAGAAGAAAATAGAACTCTTAGAAATATTTGCTTCCAACCCTGAATAAGCAGCAAGTTGGGTCAAGATATTTTTAATACCCAAAGCCGATAGAGTACGCTCTTTAGAAAAAACCAATAGATCATCAGCAAAGAGGAGATGAATAATTTATAGAACATTGCGGATATTAGGAGGAGAAATACTACCATCTAGAACTGCCCTCTCGATGAATACAGAAAAGCATTCATACATAAAATAAAAAGTAAAGGAGAAAGGGGACATCTCTGACGAAGACCGCATTCACTTATGAAGAATTCATAATTATGTCTTTTAATAAGAACACTAAAAGTTGGCAGATGAGATACATTAAAAAATCCATATGATTCAAATTTGGTTGAAACCCAATTCATGAAGAACCTTAATAAAAAATCCCACCTGACCTTGTTGCCGCATTTCGGACATGTGAGAGATTAATGGAGAGTGATTTGAGGTACCTAATAAAATACATTTGGTGGAGCTGTCAAGGTATGTAGATAACCAAAACAAGTTGCACAAAATTCGATCAAGCCTTCTGTATATCACAGTGCCATCGATATGCTTATTACTCCAGGTGAAAGGTTCTCTGGATGAGATGTCTATTAATTCTATATTAAAGATAAAGTTGTTGAGTTGATCCAGCTACCATTGCGGAGTAGCACAACCCCAAAGCCTCTCATCGTTGTGACGAATGTAGTTTAGATCTCCAATTAAAAACATGTGCCATTGATAGATACCTTGATATTGACTAGCGCCGGCCAAAGAGCTCGTCTTTCATTAAAATTATTAGAAGCATATATCATAGTATAATTGAAATAAAACCCCTTATTTAACATAATAACATGACAATGAATAAACTGGGCAATCTCTGCAATTTTGATAACTTAGAAAATGGTGGGATTCCTAAATATTAGGATATGACCAGAAGGATATGAGTCATAATTATGCGTAGAATGCCAACCTCTAAGCATATTTTATTCAATTCTCCTGAAATTCCTTTGCTTAATTTTAGTTTCACATAAACCAAACAAAGCAATACTTTCTGACTAAACAAAGTTGGAAACATCCAACCATTTTGCCCGCCCCCGCCCCCGACATTCCAAGTTGCAAGACTAATCATTTTTTTATTAAGGGTCTTATGAGCTTCTCCATGATTTTTGTCGGCTTTAGCAACTGAAATTCTATCAGATTTATGAATACAACCAGTTTGAGCTTGGAACGACGATGTAGAGGTTGAAGTATCTAACGAAGCTTCATCAAGGATGGTTGAAAGAGCTTCAAAAGCATTTATATTTTGCAAAAGAGGTCGCTTAGCTTGTAGACTATTTAAATTGGACATCGGTTTATAACCCCTACGACCCGCTTTAGACCAGTCTGGTAACAACTGTGAGGGCTGGATGAACTCAGTAGGGCCCACTGAATGGGACGCTGGAGATGCCATAATGGAATGAGAGGCTCAGAGAGAAATTGCAATATTTTCTACGTTCAAAATCTGAGAAGGAATCAATTGACGGAGCAGATCTTTCTGCTTTGTCCCTTTCTTAGGGCTTAAATAAGTAGGTAATCTTGACACTATAGTATCAGTTGAAATTTGATTTGAATTACCTTGTCTAACATGATCTTCCGAATCTAGAGGTAGCTCTGAATTAGGCAATAGAGTTGGCGCCAAGAATGTGGATTCTGCAAGTGCTTGGGCAATGTGCGCTTGAGTGTGCACATGGTCAGATTTGATCCAACGTCACTGTATGGCCTGCTATGGGCTCTTATCCATCAACCCTTTCCAGCATCATGCTCCCACCGGAATTGTGCTCCTCGCCGGCATTCATGGTAAATTCCGATAGCGCCAATGTAGGACTAGTGTTTAATCACGAATCGATCTCCATTCTTCATGAAACAGACATTTATCTGCCTAGTGATCAAAGTTAGGACATTGAGCAACTAAATGGGCGCCATTCATACTCAACTTTATGTGAAAAAGTAGAGCCACCACTAGCACTGTCTCTTTAAACTTAAAACATGGTTTGATTTCGATGCAAACACGAGCATATTGTAGGCGAGTGTAGTCTGCAGTGGCCGAATCACTTCTCAAAGGAGTTCCTAAATTACTTTCAATTCGCCCCAAACTACAAGGAACAAAGTATTGTGGTGGAAGTTCTGGAAAATGAATCCAAATAAGAACTGATTTAATAATTTCACGAACTGGTTTCATTTTTGGATTCCATTAATGGAGAATCGAAGAATGACTCCCAACAGCCCACATGCCATTAAAGATCCTCTGGCAATCTTCTGCAGATGAAAATTTGAACATGAAAAACAAGTCGGCCAAAGGTGAGATGGTGGCCGGGGAGGGGGTGGGAGGAGGTAAGGCGGAAAGCAGAAGGGAGCTCCTCGGAGCCAGGGGCGGCTAGGGTTTCTTGTTGGTAGACATTCATCTAAAAAAACAGTGTGACACTAAATTGATTGTTTCGTGGTCCAGTATAACTTTGAAGGCCTGTATGATCTTGTCCGGTTTCTTAAGGCAATACAAGATGCTGGATTATATGCTGTTTTGAGATTGGGTCCATATGTCTGTGCAGAATGAAATTATAGGTACTTTCACTGAACTCTCTCATAATCGAGATTAAGAACTTTATTTGCTTTCTAGTATAAGCAAATGCATTTACTTATTTGCTTCCTCCTATAGAGGCATGCCAGTGTGGTTACATAATATGCCTGGAGTTCAATTCGGAACTGACAATCCAACTTATAAGGTAATTCTCTATTCTTTTTGCACGTGCATGACCGTGCCCGGGAGCTGGGGCACATATAAACTTTTTCCATCAATTTATTTCAGTAGTTAGAACTCAGAATTTGCGTATTTTTTCTTGTCACACTCATGCAATAACTGTAACACCTGGCCGACTGGAATGGCCAGGTGTATGGAAGGTGGTAACAGGTGGAGGGGGTTAGGAGATAAGGAAGGCTGAAGGCAACTGGTGTGAGAGCAGTTCTGCCATCGCCTTCTGTTGGCTGGGTTGGTGTTGGAGCATACAGTGAAGGTGGAGGCGGAGCTGGGTGTGGGAGCAGTGTGAGCAAGGGGCAGCAGAGGATGTGAGCGGTTCCCGGCGAACTTCCAGCACCTAGTGATATCCGACGACCCAAGTAACTCGCCGGCGGCGACTGTAACTCCGGCAACTTTGGTGGCTCCGGCGACACAAGGTAGGATCCCATAACCCCCCGTCAAGTTTTAATTTTTTTTTGGGTTCTTCGTCGAGGGAGGTGATGGGGTCGTCGGAGGAGGAGGAAAAAGGCCGACGGCGGGTCAGTGGGGGTCGAATCGACCTCCGCCAGGCCGCCGGCCACCGCCGAGGTAGCTAAAGCTGCTGCCAAACTCTATTTTCTCCCCCAAATCTGCCCGGACCACGGGCAGACGGCAAGGGGAGTAGAGGAGGAGGTCGGTGTCGGCCGGCCGGTGGCAGTGCGACGGCGGCAGTCGTGGCGGCCGCTGTAGCCAGACGACCAACCAGTGGCAAGCCGGACCGGGCCGGTCCATTATCAGACCAAACCCGGTCCATTAAATCAGTTGGTTCAGAAACAGACCGAACCCGGTTCGGTCCAGGAATAAATCGAACACGGTTCATAACTAGACCAAACCCGGTCTATTTCTAAACCGAACCCCGGTTCAACAATAAATCCGGTTCATAAGCCGGTTTAGATTTTAAACTGCCGGTGGACCTTAACCGACAGTTAAAAACTGCTTATAACTGACGGTCAAGCTTGACCGTCTGTGTATTTCTGTGCAGTGTGGTACATACAGAGCCAGTTTGGTACATAGGCTCCTGTTATTGGTTTTTGGGCCGTTTATTGAATAATTACAAGCCCTAATTGGCGTGTTAATGGTACGTGTTGGTGTTTTTATATCTAAGGGTATTAGTCCCTTATGTTATGCTGACTGATAGCTAAGGACTTAAATGGTAAAGAAAAACTCGACTAATAAAGCTAGATGGTTTAGAGACATAATCATTTTATGAAAGATAATAAAATGATGACTTGAGGGCTGAGTTTGAGGGTTGGGAAGAACCTAATCAAGATAAAGACTAAAATACCCTTGGGATTGGGAGTCGGTGTATGAGTGTGAGTGACTTCCGATCGATCATGCGACCGAATGACTATTAAGTCACAGGTCAGGCTATCTGTTGAGCTATTAAGCCAACAATTGTGAATGGTATGTTATGGTTTCATACTAGTAATACTGTGATACCTATTAAGGATCACAAGGAAATAATTGGGGTGGTGTTGCATCTTCCGACTGGTGAAAGCTCTACCGTCTGTATCTCTCTATGGATTTTAGAGAGCATTCGCATCTTCCGACTAGTGGAAGTTCTGTGTCATGGTACCTAATAAGGACCAACGTCTATTGGTCAGGCTTAAGCTGTTATATCTCTCTATGGATTTTAGAGAGAAAAATGATATATTATTTTGGCCATGTTTGCATCTTTCTATGGATTTTAGAGAGAGTATTACATATTTTATTGGCCAGGCTTAAGCTGTTACCTCTTCTCTATGGATTTTAGAGAGAGCGTGCTTATTCTCTATGGATTTTAGAGAGAGCCACACATCCTGAGCCTTGGTTGCCACGTGGTTTACTGTGCACAACATTGGAGATGTTAGCATCTTAGAAGGCTGCGTTTCCCGACCCACATCGAGTCTAGGAGCTGATGTGGAGTCAGACCCTTCCGACGGTCATACCTTTTAAGGTAAGGAATGGGCGAGGCAGTCACCCTTGAGAGATTCAGGGCGTGCCGTGATTACCGGTATTAACCGGAGTGATAGTCACGGTGTTTTCGTGCTGTCTGTCATGTAGGTATGACATTCAGTGAGTCTGTCTATGGGACAAAGACTTAATTATTGAACTTGAAATTGGGAAGTAATAAAAGACTTGCTTGAAAGATTAATAAAAGATTCAAGTGGAATTCTGTAATAGGCTGCATAAGATGTTAATGCAACTATTGACTTGTTGATTGAGATGTTGATGACTGGGTTATGGTATCCCACTGAGTATTTTTATACTCAGCATCCTTATGTGATGTAGGTGCTGTTGTGGAAGATTGACTTCACGTGGCACTTGGGAGCCTGGTAGTGAGGACGTTCAGATTTCTTAGCATATCTTCTTCTCCAAGTTTGTTCTAGACTCTGTTGTAAGGCGTGAGCGCCAACTATTTCTAGTTTATTTTGAGATGGATGACAGACTTGCACTTAGAGGACTTGCCTTAGTTTAATCGACTTTGCATCTTGTATTAATATATGTATATATGATTTTGTATCCATATTTGTGAACCCCAGTTATTGCGGCCTAGATGCTTAGTCGAAAATTTTTCAACCAATGATTTATCGCTTAGAGGAACAATCCTCGAGTTTTCCCGCTACCACTCTGATTTAAAGATGGTTTTTAAAACCCGGGCCGTGACAATAACCTTCCAGGGTTCACCTATGATGCCATATGATAAGCAGCAAGTACACTATTGTGGGAAAACAACAAACAAAATCAAGAGAAAACGATTAATAACTTTGGTGTTGTATATTAATGATCTATTTTCTTGTTAGAATGAATTGCAAATATTCACTACCTTGATTGTGGATATGCTCAAACAGGAGAACCACTTTGCACCATAGGGAGGGCCAATTATCATTACACAGGTAATTTGTTCCTTTCATAATTTCATCTAAAAAAGACTTTACGAAGTTAACTACAAAATAGTGAAACTAAAACTAGTCAATGTATTTACCTGTGGTATATGCCCAGGTAGAATTCAATCATTTCGAGCTTTGTGTACAAATAGTTTCATAAAAATATGTTTTAAATATTTGCCTTAATGTTTTACAGAGTAAATTTGAAGTCTAGCAATGGAAAGAGCATGAATATAAGCTTTAGGGTGAACACAACTGGACATGGTCCGTGCTTTCTTCAATGGGAAACTAATTGGTTAGTAGCACCAAATTTACCGAATTGAATAATCAAATGACACATTCTTTTTCTGGTATAATTTTTTTTCCAACTATAATACAGGTTCAAGATACGGCTACGGGCATGTGATCGAGGCTCCTACACAAGTAACGAAGGGAACTAAGTACCATACACTGCTCAGTTCTACCGTTGGCTTAGCGGTTGTTTACCCCATCCATTTCATATTTTTTTTCTAATCATCCGAGTGTAACGACTTACTAACATAATCCGCAATCTAATTTGAATAGAAGTATAGAACTATGGAGCACTATAGTGGACTTGTCATCAAACTTATGGATTTACAAGGTATGTAATTCTTCATAGAGACTTGATACTTAGATAATTCCCAGAATTTGATCTTGAGATTTAACCTTTGAGCAACTTTTCTTGTTGTCCCAGGTTGGAATAAATGGTCAAATCGGTGAGCTCTACTCTGACAAATCCAATAAATTTCATACATTTCCAAACGAAGGCAGGCTTCATTCGATGGAGGGAGCATATAACAGTAGGCATTAGTTTAGTTAATGATAGATAATTAAACTAACTCACAATATTATAGGATAAATAGCTCAGACATCCTTTAAATATCAAAAAAAGAAAAGAAAAAAATAGATCACTCCATACCAACACTTGGCCGGGGAACAGTTGTGTTGTAAAGAAAGTTCTACAAATTGGCACCAAGACGAAGGCAAATCCTTGTGTTTTTTTCTCATTAAGGAGTTTTAATAGACAGAAATCAGATTAATTGGCTAAAGGTGCTGGAGATTTTACAGGAAATTAGTGGCTAGAGAAGTTCAACATGGATATGATAAACATTGTCTAAAAAATGTTAACATAATGTGCAGAAACATCATAGAAAGTGCTGGAGGGGAATTGTGGATAGCTAATGAAAGCCAAACATAATAAGTAGAACAAAAAGAAGAAAACTACATACATAATCACTTTAAATTGAAGAGCCTCCATTGAAGCTAGACTTGCCAAAGGATTCAAATTGCCCTGCAACTGGATAGAGGTAAACCAAGCAAAAGTAGCTCATTTTCTTACTAGGGTGCATGAATAAGCTTCATTTGCCCCAGACCTCCTTCAAATGCAGACCACTCCTTGTAAAATGGGGTCTGGTGACCATTTTGAAGTCAGATAGGAGCAAGTCATGACATGGTGAAGATAAGAACACAAACTCATGCATGGTGTGAGAGAGAAGTAGAGAAGAGAGAAGGAATATAAAAGAGGAGAAGAGGGATGGTGGTGGCTGCGTATCTTTTAAGTATATGCGTTAAGCCCTTCCATCTTTTGCTGACAACATATTTGGCTTTTCCCAACGTGAAAGTTGAGACATGAGTTTGTATAGTACAATGACATGTGCAGCGCATGTGTTGGAGCATCAAACATAAGCTTTGCTTTGTACTTGAAAGAACTTTCTCTACCATTTGGCTCTAAAATAAATGAACATATGTGAACCTCATGAGGTCATGACTAATGAATTAAGGAAGTTTGTACATAATTGGTAATAGGAGAATGCTTCTTTCATGCTTGGATCTTCCAACCCTATGGCCAAAATTATTGGATAGTCCACATTGGACCCTGACGCGTATTAAGAGGTTGAACTAGTTAATTAAGTCCAATAACAATTCAATGACCTAACATGGGAAAAACATATAAATCAAGACAATCTACTTACATGAACTATTTGAGCATAGGAATAATGGGCACTATTTGAGCAGATGATTTTGCCATTCAAGATAATCTACTTATCATGAACTTGTTGGATCAGCTACTTAATAGGATGTGAGCTTCTTTGTTATCTTCAAAATTGTGCTTGTTTCACCCATTCTAATATGAACCCTATGTAAAAAACGAAAATAGATTTGGCAACAACTCCTACTTAAGAAATACTCTCTTTGTTCCATATAATGTCCTATTTGGTGTTTCAACATAAACTAAAGTACTCATTTAATCTGAGCCATGGCGTGTGATTAATGTAGTCTTGACATCTAACTGAAAAATGACGAAAGGTCCTTACTTAATCCAATTGCTATCGGATGTTCCAAAAGTTTTTCTAGAAACCATGCTCTAATAAAATGGGGTTAAACTAAACCAATCCTCAAACTTTTAGTATGGTTTGATTAATATGATTGACGTATAAAGTATTCAAGTTGAGTTTTTTACGCCCCAAGTATATTCCAGAAATGTATTCTTCACTTCGTAATAATTTAGTCTTGATTGTAACTCAAGACCTGTTTAAATGAGTTCACACAAATTACCTAATCGCTTTTATAATTTTGCAAATTAGACTCAATCCATTGCCCCAAGATAAAATTTATTGCGCATGGAAAAATATGGTAAGAATGCAGTTGAAAACCCTAAGCGAAGCAACTTAAATGCCTATGAACTCCCTAATTACTTAGACAACCAACCATCTTTGACAATTATAATCTGGGAATGAAGCTGCTAAATCCTAGTCATACCCTTAATTATGTGGCTCACAAACATAACTGCATCATTTGATGTAACACTTCATGGAAATGATAAAATGGAAGTATGTAAGTAGGAAGGACATAATGCAAAAAATAGAGACTCAGTTCTTAGATCCCAAGCTAAGGAATTGATATTCTTCTTATTTCATATTCTCAACATCCATAGCACAACGACAGTACCTCAAACTAATCAGAAACATATAGTTGTGCATTATATAATCAAAATGAGTAATGCATGATGCATTTTTGCACTCAAACCTGAGGCATTACAAACAAAACCATATTACGGAAAAACAACAAAAACCCAACATTTATTAAAATAATTTCTTACCCTCTTAGGTAGAGGAAAATGCAATAAGACTACTGATAGGCTCCATGGAAGCCAAATGCCAAAGGATGCAAGTTGCCCTATATTTGTAATAAAAAAGTCGACAGGCCAAAGCCCCTTCTGATCAGGCTTTTAAGCTCCATTCCCCTCTAACCCCATTGCCTTCAACTTCATCCCAAATCAAAGCCAAAGGCTTCAGCAACAAAATGTGAATCTAAAGTCATGAAAGCTCTTAAGTCTGGGAATATTGGCAAAATTGGCCATTTGGGTTACATGATGGGGATGGAAACCAAGAGAGGGGCAGGAGATTGGAGGCTCTGGCCAGTGAGAGAGGAGGAAACTTTGACAGCAAGTGGCAAGACATATAGAACTTGTTATTTGAGATGGGACCCACAACGTATCTTCCAAAGCATATGCTATGAGCACCATAATTTGCCGAGATAGCTTTCCCTCTTTTGTCTGGTGCTTATGTCATATCATTGAATAATATTCTGCCTTGGTTTGTAAGTGATGCTCTTGGAAGGTCCTTTCAGTTAGGTTCATCACTGTGATCTTCCCTTAGTTGAATCAAAAGGAAAAAAGTGATGCTCCTGGTCCATGTCCTGATACTCCATTTAGTAGACTTGGTTTTTTAATTGAAAAAGAAAATTTCCTCTTGCCTGCTATATATTTTAGATATCTAAAGAAAGAAATGACACTTAAGTGCAAATATGAAAATCATCCTTGTACTTTTAAAACTGGATGATGCTCTCATGCATATCTTAATTTGGAAACTTGTTGAAAGTTTTATGTGGCAAAAATGGTACGTGCTCTTCTTACTTCTCATGCCTTACACACCAGCAGAATTAGCCTTTATCCTTAGGATTTTCTCCGTCCCTTGATAATTTGCCGTTAAAAGGTAAGTATTTGGACAGAACATTGTCCGTGTAGAAAAGTAATAATTTACAATAGATTTTACTGGTGGAAATTTTTCCGTCGCTACTAATTTTTATCTCCACGGTTTTTTTCTGTAGTTAAAATATCCGTCGCAAATAAATAATTGTTTCCAGAGTTGTGATTCGGTGGTTAAGTGATCCGTCGTTAAAAAAATCCGTCCTTAACCGAACTGAACCTGTCCTCTTTTCCTTCCGCCGCCGGACGCCGCCGACAGCTTCACAGCCTTCGCCTTCTTCCATCTCCTTCGCCTCTGGCATAGGCGCTGCCGAATTCCCCTCGCACTAGATCCCCTTTCTTCCGCCGCGCCACCACATTGCCTCATCCTCCATCAGCCATACGTACATTACGCACAATAAAACCAAGTTCCATTTCGCCAACCCGAAACACTAAGAACATCCAATCATTTCGGAGAAGACGATTCAAGACAGCAACTGGACCTTTTCAATACATATGTAGATCCATCCCCACTCGGTGTTTTATGTTCCTTGGTGCATCTCTCACTTAATTGTTTAAGCATGTGATGTAATTAATCATTCATACTATGAGTGATATTGATGCATTTTTTTAAAATCTATTCAGGTTCATTTTGTGCTTCTAATTAGTCACCAAGTGATGGAACAAAATTCGTACACAATCCAACAGCTCACAGAGACATTATCACAAACACATATCCACAGAAGTTGACAATCAAATTGCAACAAATTGACTTTGCATTAACCGAAACCACAATTACAGAATGAAAGAGAATACAGAAATGGGCGAGAGTCCACTCACCTCTAGGAGAATCCTCGCCGGAGTTTTAGCTAATTCGAAATTTGAAATCAAACTAAAACTGCAAAAACTATGAGCTCGCAGGCTTATTTATAGCAGAGTAGTTTACTGCTATTACAGAAATGTCCCTCACTTACAACACTAACAAACTTAACTGCCGTGCCCTCTTAAGACTTTTCACTTTACATCTTCCTTAAATGCCTACGCTTTCAACACTAACTGATTGTAACAAACATGTCTCTTTTGGTCTTTTCACTCTCTTTCACCTCCTGAAATAAAGTTCTGCACGATGCTCTGCTTTTCTCTGTAATTTGCAAATGATCTTCAGCAATTGGTAAGCTCATCAACAATTCGGCGCTATCATTTTCTCCTCCCCTAAAACACACGCTTGTCCTCAAGTGTTGGCGCCATCATTTCCATTTGCATGAAAAGGGAAAAGATCAGATATGTTAAATGTTTTGGAAATACCAAATTGATAAGGAAGATCCACTATATAGGCATTGTCATTAATTCTCTTCAAAACTTGATAGGGCCCAATTTTCTTGTTAGCTAACTTGGAATAATACCCAGATGGCATTCTCTCCTTTCGAAGATATATCATAACCTGATCGCCCTCCTGAAAAAGCTGTTGTCGACGATGCTTGTTGGCAGCAGTTCGATATTCATCAGCAGCCTTTATCAAATTCTGTTTGACAGCTTTATGAATGGAAGCAAGAGATTCAATAATATCACTAACAGTCTTAGGAACTTTAAGAGAATGGAACTGAGGAAGCATATCAAATGAATTTCTAGGATTAGAACCCTGCAATATCTGAAAAGGTGAGTAACCAGTAGACTTGTTGATAGAACAGTTATATGCAAATTCAGCTTGGGCAACAAATAGATCCCATTGTTTAGGTTTTTGCCCAGAAAGACATCTAAGAAGATTGCCTAAAACTCTGTTGACCACCTCTGTTTGGCCATCAGTCTGTGGATGGCATGTAGAGCTGAATTGCAAGGCAGTACCTAGTCTTTTCCATAACATTCTCCAAAAATGACTGAGGAATTTACTATCTCTGTCAGAAGTAATTGTTTGAGGCAAACCATGTAATCGCACCACCTCTTTGAAGAATAATAATGCAATAGCTGTGGCATCATTTGTCTTTTTACAAGGCAGAAAATGTGCCATTTTAGAGAACCTATCTACCACCACAAAAATGGAATCGAATCCTTTAACAGTTCGAGGTAGACCCAGCAAAAAATCCATAGTAATGTCAGTCCAAGGAGCATCAGGAATAGGAAGAGGAGTATATAATCCAGTATTTTGAAGATGTCCTTTACTTTGTTGACAGACGAAACACTGCTGCACATATTTGCGAACATCTCTTTTTAACTTCTTCCAGTAAAACTGAGAGAGCAGTAAATGTATGGTCTTATCTCTTCCAAAATGTCCTCCTAACCCTCCTGCATGAGTTTCCTTAATAACCTGAAATCGCAAAGAGCAATCTGGTATACATAATTTGTTATTCTTGAACAGAAATCCTTCAAATAAAATGAACTCATGATGGGGCTGGTTGTTAGAACAGTTTTGCCATATCTGTCCAAATTCAAAATCAGTAGGATACAAACTCTTGATCTCATCAATCCCAAATACTTGTACTTGCATGGTAGACAATAGAGTATATCGTCTGCTAAGAGCATCAGCTACGGTGTTAGACTTCCCTGATTTATGCTTGATCACAAAAACAAACTCCTGCAATTCTGCAATCCAACTAGCATACATTCTGTCAGACTTACTAATGGACTGAATGAACTTAAGAGGTTGATGATCAGTGTGTAAAATGAACTCTCTCTGGACCAAGTAATGCCTCCACTGTCTGAGAGCTTGAATCAATGCAAAGAATTCCAGTTTGTAAGCAGGCCATTTCTGTCGAGCTTCACTCAGCTTGGAGCTATAGAAGGCAATTGGTTTTCCTTCTTGTGAAAGCACAGCTCCTATTCCAACTCCAGAGGCATCACATTCTACTTCAAAAATTTTGTCAAAGCTTGGAAGAGCTAATACTGGTGCAGAAGTCAGTTTACACTTTAGCTGTTCAAAACTATTTTGAGCTGCATCTGTCCATTCAAACTTATCTTTTTTTAAACATTCAGTAAGAGGAGCAGCTAGGGTACTGAATCCTCGGATGAATCTTCTATAGAAAGTGGCCAATCCATGAAAGCTTCTCAGTTCTTTCACAGATTGTGGAACTGGCCAAGCCACAATAGTATCTATTTTGGACTGATCGACACTAATGCCATGCACTCCCACAACGAATCCCAAAAACTTCAGTTCATGTTGAAGGAAGCTGCACTTTTTGATATTGAGAAACAAAGAGTTGTCTTGAAGCACTTTGAAAATGTCTTTCAAATGTGACAGATGTTCTTCCTCAGTTTTGCTATAAACCAATATATCATCAAAGTAAACTACTACACATTTATGAAAAAAAGGCTTTAATACCTGGTTCATCAATCTCGTGAAGGTACTTGGAGCATTTGTAAGCCCAAAAGGCATCACAAGCCATTCATAAAGTCCCTCTCTTGTTTTAAAAGCAGTTTTCCACTCATCTCCCTCCTTTATTCGAATTTGATGATAGCCACTTCTCAAATCCAGTTTAGAAAAAATATTTGATCCTTGTAACATATCCAGCATATCCTCCAATCGAGGTATAGGAAACCTATATTTAATAGTGATCTTGTTGATGGCTCTAGAATCAATACACATTCTCCATGTTCCATCTTTTTTTGGAACTAACAAAGCAGGTACTCCACAGGGACTGATACTTTCTCTGATCAAGCCTTTAACTAGCAATTCTTCCACCTGATCTTGCATAATCTTATTCTCCTGAGGACTCATTCTGTAATGAGGTAGATTAGGTAGACTTGCTCCAGGAATTAAGTCTATTTGGTGCTGAATATTGCGCATAGGTGGCAGACAGTTGGGCAACTCTTCAGGCATTATAGATTCGAACTGTTTGAATAAAGCTTGTAACTGAATAGGCACAACAGATGTTTTTGTGGCTTCTTTTATTACTAAGGCATAGAGCTCTTCTCTATTTTTCAGCTCCTGATGCAAATTGGCTACTAACAATACTTGCCCTTTGTTAATAGAACAATTTGACTGAGGTGGATATAATTTCTTTGGTAGTAACACCAGTTTTCTTCCTTGATGGACAAAGGTATAAGTGTTTTGTTGGCCATTGTGTTGAGCATTAACATCATATTGCCAAGGTCTACCTAACAGTACCTGACAGGCATTCATATCTACAACATCACAGATAATCTCAGTTTGATACTCTTTTCCAATAGAAAATGGTACTTTACTTCTCTCTGATACCTTGACAGCTCCCACTTGTTTAATCCATCCCAACACATAAGGATTAGGATGTGGCTCTGTTTTGAGATTGAGTCTTTTAACCAACTGCTGAGAAACCAAATTTTCACAACTGCCACTGTCAATTATGACATCACAAACATATTTCTTAATAGTTCCTTTAGTAACAAAAATTCGATTTCTCTGAGATTGATCATCCTGTTTTGGTAACAATAGTAATTGTTGTACTAGCAGAGAATGAGCTATAGTATCATATTCTTCTCCTTCATCAGCCTCCACCATTGTAGTAGGTAAATCTGACTCATCACAAGGAGTAGCCTCCACAAAATCCTGAGATTCTTGCTGACTGACAACCATATTTGTAGTCCTTGATCTCTGTCGACACTCACTAGAGATATGTCCAGGTTGTAAACATCTATAGCAAGTTGGTGGCTTAGGCTTAGCATACTGATTTTCCTGTTTTCCTAAAGTTTTCTTGTTATCTGCAGCTGGTTTTGTCACAACTCGAGGTTCACTGTTTTCCATAACAGCAGCTCTGAATTTAGGAACTTGATAAGAACTTGGTCCTGGTCTATTGGAACTCTGGACATTAGATTTCTGAGTTTCAAATTGTTGTTGTGCTTTCAAAGCTAGTTGAATAGCTGCAGATAGGGTATACACATGTTGAAGCCCGATTTTCTCTTGAATCTTCCAATGCAAACCATTGATAAACCTACCAATAAGTTGCTGTTCTGACTCTCTTACATGATTTCTCACAAGCAATTTTTGGAATTCTTGGACATACTCTTGCACAGTCCTATTTCCTTGTTTGCAGTTTTGATATTTTTGAAACAAAACCTGTTCAAAATCTAAAGGCAAATACTGTGCCCTCAACAGTTGTTTCATTTTATTCCAACCCCTCACAGGAGATTTGCCTATCTGTCTCCTTACCATTTGCACATGTTCCCACCAAGCAGATGCTCCTCCTTTTAGTTTGTATGCCACAACTTTAACTTGCTTTTCAGGAGGAACCTCCATTCCATCAAAGTATCTTTCAATAGAAACAAGCCAGTCGAGAAAGTCTTCCATGTGCATCATTCCATCAAATTCTTGAAGATCAAGTTTAGGTTGAAAATGACGAGAATTCTGAGACATACCTACATCTCCTCTATCCACATGATATGGTTGATTTGCTGTCCTGTCAGATCTATTTCTTCGAACATACTGAAATCTTACTTGAGGTTCAGGAAGGTCACCTTCCTCTTTTGATTCATCATCTCCAGAATGATCTGTTCTTCCATTTCTTCGAACAGAACCAGCTGGAACTCCTTGATTTACAGCAGCATTTCTCAGATCTGTGACCGAGATTTGCGGAGGTACCATTCCCACAGTCATTTGCTCTAATTTCTGTAAGACTTGTTGCATCGTAGTCAATATCTGTTGCTGGACATCCAAATCACCACCAGAACCTCTAGCAGCCATGTTCAACTGCGAGAAAGCTGGCTCTGATACCAAAATGATGGAACAAAATTCGTACACAATCCAACAGCTCACAGAGACATTATCACAAACACATATCCACAGAAGTTGACAATCAAATTGCAACAAATTGACTTTGCATTAACCGAAACCACAATTACAGAATGAAAGAGAATATAGAAATGGGCGAGAGTCCACTCACCTCTAGGAGAATCCTCTCCGGAGTTTTAGCTAATTCGAAATTTGAAATCAAACTAAAACTGCAAAAACTATGAGCTCGCAGGCTTATTTATAGCAGAGTAGTTTACTGCTATTACAGAAATGTCCCTCACTTACAACACTAACAAACTTAACTGCCGTGCCCTCTTAAGACTTTTCACTTTACATCTTCCTTAAATGCCTACGCTTTCAACACTAACTGATTGTAACAAACATGTCTCTTTTGGTCTTTTCACTCTCTTTCACCTCCTGAAATAAAGTTCTGCACGATGCTCTGCTTTTCTCTGTAATTTGCAAACGATCTTCAGCAATTGGTAAGCTCATCAACAATTCGGCGCCATCACCAAGGCATTCTCAGGTTAACACAGTGGTATTCTCCTTGATTGGGAAGGGAAAGGACCAAGGTAAAGGGAAATGCCATCTACTGACTTTTTCCATGTTGAATATTTTATTTTATTTTGTCAAATGAGCAATATGTGCATACAGGTTTAATACTGTACACCATTTAATTAGCTTGGTTATGCTCTTATAGTATTCTTTTTTTTTAATTATCAGAGGCCGCTTACATCTTTGATGAGCTAGTGATTTTTGGCAAGTTCCAAGCGCCGTGCAAGATATGGTACAACTCAGAGGAACTTTTGGACTTGTCTCTGTTTTAATGTGATGTACAAGTTCTTTTCTTTTTGATAAATTATACGGTGTACAAGTTTGATGTCTAATATGATTACTAAATTTATTAGTGATCAATGAAAGGCTATTTATTTGCATATCAATTTATTTATGTTTTTTCGGCATATTTTTGCAAAATATGGATGAAACTATAACAATTTAGGGGCCGTTTGGGGCGTGATTATTGCAAAACATCCAGACTGGATTCTGGATATCTACTGTAGCATCCATGTGGATTTTTACATCCAGCTGTCCTGAGGTGTTTCAGTTGGATATATAAAATATCCAGATGCTACAGTGTATGTTTTGCTTTTAATCACGCCCCAAACGGCCCCTTAGTGGCACCATAAAGCCGCTGCTATTTTTTTTTATTTTTCTGTAACCTTTAGCGACGGATAGGAACCGTTACAGATAATATTTACCGACAGTATATTCCGCCACTAAATCTTTATTTCGACAGAATACTCAATGTTTGAAAGAAAATATCCGTCTAAAAACCCGTGGGTAAAATTTTTTTTAACATCCGTCGCTAAATTATTTTCGGCGGACTAGCGCACTAATAAGAACGACTTAGCGACAGTCAAAATCCGTTGCTAATGATTCTCTACCGAGTAGCCACAGATTATGTACTTTTTTGACAGATTTGTCCTTTGGGAAATTTAAATTTTCTTTTTAACACTACTATAAATTATGATTTTAATAGTCTGGAATTGGAGGGCAAAATGGTATATGCCTATATGGCAAGAAATTAAATGACAAAAAATTCTTCTATGTTTGAATTTTTTTTCGTCCAAATATTTACTTCAATAGTAGTTGCAACATTTGTCACAATCCAGTAAACAACTTCGTTATATGTTTGAGCTACAGGTTGAAACCAATTTATGTCAAAGAAATAAACGATAAGCACAACTTCCCCATAATGGCTTGCATAGAAGAAAGCATGAAACAAAAGCTATGAAACCGTTTATGAGTGTGCAAACTTGATAGTAGATCGGAATCATGAACTTTTAGACTTAAGAAAAGGGACTTTTTGAAGTGGGTTGGGTTAGTAAGACTTTGAGAGAGGAGGATTTCGATAAAGCTGGGGGGCCAGTCAATAGACTCATCTTGGTCAGTTGAAAAACTTTTCACAGAAACAGGGTGGCCATGGTCACCCACTGTCCCAGCGTGGGTCCCCCACTGTATGCATCATTTCTTCTGCTCATTGCCTGAGTCAACCCATAACCTCATTAACTCGTTAACTCTGTGAGTCCATAGCTTTTTTTTCGTACATCATGGAACCCTTTAACCTAAACCTACCGCCACTGGCGGAGCCAGGGGGGCAAGCTGGGGCAATTGCCCCAGCTGACCTTGCAATTAGTATAGAAAGTTAATATAACTATAAGGTATTTTTGTAATTACCTTGCCCTCCCTTAGTTTACCTATTCTTTTGTAGGCCCATAAAAGTTGAACGATTCTCCTTATCATGGGCAAGGTAAAGTTGGACGTTGGGGTTACAAGAAGAAAAAAAAAAAAAAAGTAACGATGCTGGGCTTAAGTTGATATCTTGAGAAAAATATTATAGATTTGAGTATTACTTGAGTTTAGCTATTTAGTGTTTAAGGCTATTTTTTTAGTACAAGAATAAACATTATATATGGTTTAAGGCAATTACACTAGAGCTTAGCTATTAATCTTTTTCTTTTAGCTATTAGTGTTTAGAGTCTCTGCCGTCTCTGCAATTCTCCCGCTCCTACCAGACAAAGCCATAAACAAAACTTCTTACTTGCCTACTCTTTACTGTCACTACTGTCCACCAATCTGATTGCCTTCGTCTTTCCTATTATTTTTGTAGAAGATTTTAGACAATCAACTGGAAACATCACTATTGAAATGTGTTTTGCTTTAGAATTTTAGAGGTCATATATTATTATCAAGGGGAATTTATTAAATGATACAAAAAAAATTACCGATCGGGAACACTGTTCAAAATATTTCCTGATCCGGGTATTTGACGAGCCACGCCCGAAAGGCGTCGGCTTTCAACTTAAGAGAGAGGCGTCAGTTGAACCGACGCCTTTAGTCTAAACTGAACCGTCGCCTTTCGGGTCAGTTTAAAAAAAAAAGTCACGCTGGCGCCTGCGTAGCTCGTCATATACCCCGATCAGGAAATATTTTGAACAGTGTTCCCGATCGGTAATTTTTTTTGTCTATTATTTAACCCTTAATCATAGATTTAATTAATTTGAGAGTATGTTTACTCTATAATCCGTCCACTAATACATGATACACTTGAATATCTCCCATCTCTTACATATTCTAGAACTTTATGAGATCTGATTCTTAATCATTTTTTCAAGGATTAGAGTGTACTTTTACTATCCTTATCCATCTTACTCACATACCCCTTTTAATGGTTAGATTAAGCAAATTGGACAACTAATTAGGTACATAAGAATACATAAGACTAGATAACTGACTTGAAACAAACGTTCCACCGAAAGACCAGTAGGTTCATGACACTAATTTATGAGATATAATATAGTAATATGCCCTTTAGTTTCCACTAATTATTATAGCCAATTATTAAGACTTATCTTTGATGACATCACCATAATTTCATGTTGAATTAGGATGGTATAAATTGGACAACAATGTCAGAAACCATAAGACCACAAGGACGCATCAATATGTATCCAAACATTTCCATCTAAGAGCTAGCATGTGTAACGAATACGAATTAGAACATCAATATCCACACGATTGAGCAAATAACACATCATAACTTGATAATTCAAGAGATTGGTACTTAGCAATCAATTCTCATAAAAATCCACAATTATCAATCGATATAGTATCATATGAATCACTCGAATAAAGTATAAAATTCAAATTCAAGAGTTTGAGAAAAATCATCCTACCAATCCCGAATACGAGTGTTTCTTGCTTCCTCGAGTAGCTATTCGCCTCCTCTTCGCAACTCCGCCTTCGACTATCGAAATAAAAGAGGTTTGAATCAAGATAGAAAGTCGAAAGCTTGCTGGTTTGGTGTAGAAAAAGGAGAAGAAAAATCAAGGTGAAGCACGCAAGGTGAGGTCGGCCAACAGGGAGGGACGCCCCCTCATATATGCTTTTATACCAAATCCTATTCCAATTAGGATGTCTCACTTTCCTCGCTTAATCTCACCCATCTTCTAATCCCAGCCGTTGATCAAATCTCACCCCCAATTTGGCCAAAGACGTCCCATCCCAATAGAGTCTCAAATCAGTTTGGATTTGGTATCATATCTAGACCAAATCTCTTAATTGAATCAATCACCTAATTAGGAAACTGTCTAATCCTTATCTTACCTCACTTGGACGTCCCATACCAAATTGAATTCCTTCTTTTGATTGGCTGATGTTGATTTCTAGAATATTCTTTCATCTTCAAATATTATCTCATATTATTCTCACCAACCGATTAGGTTAGTTTCCTGATTTACTTCTGGTTACTCCTTAGTTACCCCGGGTAAATCCAATCTTTCACTTTACCAAGATTTTCCTCTAACCATCTAGGTAACTATCATGTGCCACCTCAGCCACGTGAGTATGACGTCGAAGACCTATGCCCACGGGGTCCCAACATTCAGGTAACCTGCGTCTACCATGTGTCCCATAGTTGCATGTCTCAGATGTTCCACATACATAACCTGCTACTCCAACTTGTGTAGTTCACGAACCATACATCTTTGTCAACTCGCATCGCACACTTGTGACCCCACATGAGCCCCGTTTCTCTCTTTGGTGCCCAGGTGCACTTGACGTCCAGTGCGTCAGGCGCCTGGTTCCTTCGTTTGCTGATCGACGTGTAATTAACTTGCAAATCGTAACATCTCACATTACCATATTTCATCTTACTAGATCATGATGTTCAAACGAGTCTAGACTCTCTGCACTCGTACCCTGCACCTAGCCCCACTCCTGGCATCAGGTGTACTCAACCCCTTACGCCAAGCCAGCCTCAGCGTCAGGTTGAGCCTAGCGCCAGGGCTAGTCCTCGCACCTTGATATCCTACCTAATTTGGTCAATCGCTTAAGCAATTCATCATACATTATAACAATCAATCAACATATCAAATCACACTACATAACCAAAAATCCGAATAGGTAACTAAACTTTCCTATTTAGACTAGTTTCCTAAAATAATACTTTTAGTAAATATACCGATTTTTCGGTTATTACAGATGAATATGGGTGTACAGGGCCAGGAGCCAATTACACAAATCGAGTTCCATACTCAAGGCAGCTGAATAGGAAGAGGCAATCCCATATTTATACACCTCTTTTATTGAACGATACAATTGGCTTGGTCCTGGCCACAATTAATCAAACGCTTCAAAGGGACGGCATTGCAGAAGAACTTATTCAAGCATACTAAATACATAAATTTGATAGTAGTTACGGCAAAAATAAAACAGAGAATTATATTATACCCTATACAATACGCTTCCATGATCCAAATTTTTGTATTGCAACAACCATGTTATAAGTCTAATTTATTTTTAAACATAATGATTTGGAAATTTAGTAATGGGAGTGTATTTACTTATCTGTTGTACTTTTAGAGGTGTAATGCGATGATGCGGTATGCTCGCAATCGGAATGGGTTGGATCACCCTTAGGGCTGCTAATGGTGAGGTTATGGTGTGGTTAAAACTTCTTCCATCACCATAACCATTTATAAAAAATTTAACCATAACATTTCCACTAACAAATGGAATAACCTCTTTCATAACCTTTTTATTAACCATTATCCGGCGGTTAACTGCGGTAAACCATTACCCACTTCATCTCATATTTTTGTTTTTTTTTTCACTTCCTGTTATCAATCATTTTTACTTTTCTCTATGAGAATCTAATTTTACCTTACAAAAGAAAATTAACCAACAACATATCATTGAGAGTTGTCAAGCCTCATATATAATTACAAAAAGAAAGTCGGATTTACAAAAACATGCATAGATTTTATAGCAAAATGCTCAGTAATAACAATTGTGCCACATTATATAAGTTAAAATTTAACGGAAGTTTCATCTTAGTAAGTCTCTCCTTCATTGCAAGAACTCCTCTCACCGAAAAGAAGTGCTCTGAGGCTGGATTAGGAGTGGAGTGGATAGGGTTTGTGTAGTCCTTCATTACATATATACTCTTTAATATTTTTAAAAAGAAGAAATAAAATGTTAAATATTTACGATTTTACTAAGCAGTTAGTGGTTAAGCGGTTATGAAAATAATTTTTTCATAATCGTTCTACTTATAAAGCGGGTGATTAAAATTAACTACATAATTTAATAATAAATAATTTTAACCTAACCATTTAATGCAGAACGGTTATGGTGCGGGCACTGTCATTGGCAGCCCTACGCTTGCAGGATGGATGGACCCAATGCCGATCAAAGCATAGAGCTCAGGTATAGGATACATCTGTTGCTACTTGCACCATGTAGTGTGTCAACCGATATATGAGCGTTGTGTGTGAATGAAGCGGTTTAACAATGGCATTGGGCTCGGAAGCTGGAGGGATTGATTCACAGGACACATTTGGGATACTCAACAACGCCACTTTGCCATCATAAAACGTCCCATCATGCACCTTATTCTCGTGCTAAGGAACCCAACTGATTTCCACATTTCAAAAAATGACCCCAGTGAACTGAGCATAAACAGGACACTCATTAATAAGGTATAACAATGCCAATGCATAATATTGCATAATATGGATGCAAGTCTATATCCCTTTTATTTTGTTCTGGTCACAGAAAGATCAATTAGCAAATTTGCCACATACTCAGGTAAGCCCATGTAGTGATCTAACTCAAAGGTTAAGCCCAACTCTATACATACAGTTGTGATATTTTTTTGGAACACAAGTGAAACTGCACCTGCTAAATGCACATGCTGACAAGACTACGCAACTTGAAATATTAATTACCGTTTTTGTCTTTAGTTTTGAAAATCCCATAAGAAGTTGAGCTGGACCATTATGGCCCCATAACATATATCTCAGAGTTTTTCGCCATTTAATACGTGGCTATTAGGATGTCTAACTACTTGGAAGAGTTAACAATTAGTTAATATTATCATTAATCTTCAAATATAAAAAAACTCAGATGTTGAATAGGATTATGAATTACATATATTTTACGATTATTGATTAAGTAGATAACTAATAAAGGGTAGTCGCTTGAAATTGTCCATTCCATCCCTTTCACTTTTAGTAGAAAATGTGGATTAGTAGTAAATACGGATATGGATTACTGAACATGAGCCATTCTATGGATCATTCCTGAATGAGTTGAGTTTTTACTCTGATTGCCTCTTCATGTCTCTGTTGCTGGTGCTTTCTTGGACAATTTCTTTCCCTTCCTCACCTGAATGCTAAAAAATGATACTCCAGCCATCCAATGAACTTCGTATGCAGGGAGAATACGTGTCCAACATTACATAGCTTTGTTTGCTCCCTCAAGGAACAAAACACCAAAGAGGACCAAAAGAACTTTGTTTCTTATACTGGCCCTAGAGTCTAATAAAATTCATTTGCAAGAAACGAGCTTCAGTGGACACAGGGAGTATATCGAATTAGCCTGAAGATGTATAAATAATGCGGAAGAAGCTTATAGTGACTTGAAGATGTATACATTCCTCTTATAAAAATTATAAAACTGCATCTGTTCCTTCATTGATCTACACTTAATTACCAATTGCAACCTCCTTGCAAAGAATTCCGTTAAGTATATTTAGTCAAATTCATCTTCCATCACACATTCAAGTACATAGTATTCACTTCTCATTCTATGCATACGTACAGATAAATCTGAAAGATGCCAATATTCTCAGAATCAATTACTCAAATTTCTCTTCATTCATTTTCTGTACAATTGTTCAGTCACCTCACAAAAAAACCAATGATAGCATATGGTACAAGTTTTTTCATCACTATCTATATAAATACTCGCGAGACAATTCCCTTCCCTACAATTCCAAAATGGACAGGCAGGAAGCAATCGTTGTAGCTTCAAAATATGTAACTTGCAGCAGCAGCGTCATGATTCTGCCTACTCATAGACAATAAAAATTCCTCGCAACCATTGTAGCTCCAAAATATATAACTTACAGCAGCAGCAGCATCATGATTCTACCCACTCATAGACAATAAAAATTCCCCAGTTCCTCCCAATCCCGAAATTGTACACAAGTGGTTTCCATTTTGAAGCACTTCAATTCAACTCGAATGTCATTCTCAGGGAGGTACTTGCTCAAAAAAATTCTTGAATTTTAAAACCAACATATCAAGGTGACTGCTTTCTCAGTGTCATTTTGATCTAATGTACACAAGTAGCCCTTGTAACTTAAAAAATGTCAGACTGCCTTTTGCAGTACAGATGATCAACCATTTGCTCACATCGACTAGGCCTTAATCTTTTGCATATGCTTCGGCATAATCTATAATTCTCTGTTTGATATGCTGCACGAGTCGAGGAAAATACAGAAGCACGAGGTCATCACCAAATCAGATAATCGTTTATTCCAACCATACTAACACCGTACTAAACCAAGGTTTAAACCAAATGTGAACAAATTACCTTCAATTCTTCATGAATCACAATAAATATCTTCTTCAGCCGCTTGTGCCTCTGAGTAACATTAAGAGCAACTTAGATGGAAAAATGTAAAGACTGACAAAGAGAATACAAAAATGAACTTTTCCTAAAAGTTTATTATTCCTCACTAAATTTGGTTGGTAACACATGAACAACAATATATTAAATGAAATCTCAAATGCTGTTTGCTGTAGTTACCAAAAGGAGGCCATGTGCTTTGACACAATAATAAATGAAAAAATAGTAGTAACCTAGGAAGCACGGATATGGCTATTTGGGCGTCATAACTTTATCCTATACGTGATATGGATATGCAAGGGAATATGCGCCTGGATGTGTATCCTGGGCATTTCCGGAATTAAAAAAATAAATAAACATAGGGTATGCATCCAGAATATGCCCCGGACACGTTCATGATATGTATCTGGTTCTTTTCACCCATTCGCAGCTGGAAACAACACAAACGGCACGGCGGGAATCTCAGTCATCATGCATGATTCTCCCATTTTCCTCACTCTGATTGCTGCTGGATTGCCAGGTCCACATCCTTCTCTGCTACAAAAATCACAGATGGTTGCAGTTACCGTTTGAGCTTCTCCCTGAGGCTTTCCTTTTGCACTGAGCCTTTCCTTTTGCAGCGAGCCAGCCATGAGCCAACCCCTTATGAAAGACAGACAATGCAGGGTGAATCTGCCCCAACTCAATTTTGGTGTCTGGACCCAAGTTTCAGCCAGACCCATGTCTATCCAGATTTGACCTGAGCCACTTCCATGTTCCACCTTAAATTCAAAATGGATTTTAGGTGGATTTTTCAAGTTGAATTTTTGAGTGATTCTACGCAAAAAGAAAATACTATATCTAATACATTTTTTTGGCAGCATAATTATATATATAATAAATGTCCCCCTAAACTAAAATACATACCAATGAAAAAATGACTGATAGATGAATAAATTGGAGAAACTATTCATGGCCTACCCACCTACATTTCACATATTCCCCCCTACCTAAAAATCGCTATATCCATATCCGTGCTTCCTAAGCTGTAGCTTTTATAAAGATGAATAAGGACAAAAAAAAGTATTAGCTGAGATTATTACGTTTGCATCATCACCCTTTTCATATACTCCCCATCCCATATTAATAGTCTCATTTGAAAAGTTCATTTGGCATATATACATTGTGCCACTTCATATCATCGTTCTAATTACAGTAATTAGTGGATGGAGGAAAAGGATTAATCGTAAGGCTTGCTTAAATACTCCCTTTGTCAAAATAAACCAGGATGCATTTGAAAATTCGGGATCCAGTTAGGTGACTGGATTAGCCCTACAGGCCAATAGATCCTCATGGACGGGCATGTGCAGGGGTAAGCAGAGGCTTGAAATGTTGTGGGCCTACATGCCAACAAATGTAACTCATTTTCAAATGCGCCAGGTTTTTTTGCACGGAGGAGTATCACTTTTCTCAAACATGGACTATTAATATGGGACGGAGAGAGTAATTGATTACTTTTGGCTACCTTTAGTTTCAATCAAAGTTGTTCAAGAAATTAGAGACCCAGATTAGCATATTGAAACTGAGCCACATATTTTATATTCTTAACACATAAAAAGAGACTACGTTAGGCTTTATGATTTAAGATACACTGTCTCATTCAGCAAATCCTAAGGTATTCATATTTAGTTAGTGAAGGGAATACCATGCCAGAGTGCCGATAGGAATCTTTCAGCTGCTCCAAGATGTAATAATACCTCTCTGTATCTCTGCCTTTTGCAAGACCAAGCTCACGACCTAGTTTTGAAAAATCATTCCTGCAAATCATGGCACATCACCCAGCTGTTTAACCAAAAATATAATGATAATAAAAAGATGGTGCCCGTTGAGTTATGTAGGAGTTAAGAAGGATACCGGTAATTTTCTAGGTCTTCACGGATGGAGCTGTAATGAGCATACATCTCTAGATACTCTTTTACATATTCTTTGTACCTGTGAGATACACAATGGAAAATGTAAGCAGAAGTAAAACACTAGGATTTTATCAACTGTAAAAAAAAATCAGAAGCAATAATCTGATGAGCTCATCCCCCTGTAAAACAGGTTAATCTTCAATTTTTTCACCAAAGCAAGAAAAACCACTTGATGAGCTAGGACAAAAACTGTAAATTTTCCACTTGATGAGCAAGAAAAACTGAAAATTTTGTCCCTCGCATATTGTTGTAATTATAATGCAAATCGCTGCCACAAGCCATCATTCCAAAAAGGTCTAAATGCAAAAGAAGAAAATGTGTCAATTGAGCATTATTTACGCTGCTTGGATTCATGCCAGTTAAGGGAGAGGCCCTGAGATGAAATCATGTGACACATGGTAAAGGATGCACGACTCTTATCTCTAATAAAAACAAAAGAAAGACAAGAAAAACTTACTGCACATGATCTTTAATGGCACCCTTAAGTTCTGGCTCATTTTTGTCATACTTCATGTAAAGTGAATTATTGTCTTCATCAGAAGAAGATTCTCTTGTCTTTCGTCCATTAGCACAAGAATCCATCTGAAACCTTTTTCTTTTACCGTTAGTGCTCAAATCAGAAGCTTTATTTGGCTTATTTTCTTTCAGAGCATCAGAGATCACAGTTATTCCCCCAATTTTGGGCTCCAAAGGGACAGATGTCTTTCTCCTGGCTTCCATATGACTGTCCATAACAGTCTCTTGGCTAGTTCTTCCCTCATTCTTCTTCACTTTACCAGTGGAATCTGCACATTTATCTGACTGAAAATCAGAATCAGTAGAATCGACTGCCATAAACTGACGTCTTGAAGCATCTTCAACATCATATTCAGGAAACCTCTTTCTATAACCTTCTTGATTAGACGCAACCTTTGTACTGGATGGCGACTTCCTTTTGGATTGTTGTACTGATTTTCCCGCAATTTTTCCTTTACCTAAATCAGAACTCAAGTGTGAAGCATTCAATTTATTCTCTAACGGTTTGGATAAATTTTTTACCCAGAACTGCCGGTTGACTCCCTGTGCCTCTTCAGAATGCACAGTTTCACGAATTTCATTCTCTGGTGACTTAAACGAACTTTGCCTTTCAAACTGCTTTTTGGGTCCTTCTGTTTCTCCAAGCACGGGCTCACGAAATTCACCCAACTCCAAATCTGAAAGCTCTCTTCTAAGCATACTTCCTCTGTCAGGCTGCATAAAGCCATGTGTTTTACCATTCCTGTCACCAGTGTTCCTATAAACTGAGTCACCAACAACACTTTCTTTACAACTCTTTGTAAGAGGCTTCTCCAAAGCGTCACTGCTTTCATAAGCAGAACCTTTGTGTTGATTATCTTTATGTACAGGCAATGGGACATCAGTATTTCTAACAGAAGATCCATCTGGTTCATCAGGGAAAACATTGTCCCGTTCAGAATTTTTAGAACCTGGACGAGTTACACCATTGTATAGTCCAGGTCTCTCCCTACTCTCAGATGTCTTTCGTCGGGTTTTAGAATCACCTATTATTTCACTTGAATTGTGTAAATCTGAAATAACTGAACTATGCAAGTCGGAATGACCATGACCAGACTGTATATTTGATCTGGCTGCTGCTCGGTTATGAGTTCTTTGTGAATCAAGATAAGAATTTTCGTTTGCAGTAACAATTGATTCTTGCATGGAATTCTCTACTTTTAATCTTTTCTTATTTTCGGGATTATCATGGAAAAGCTTTGGATCAGAAGATCTTTTGGGCTTGAACTTGGATGCCCCTTTTATAAAATCAGACTGCTGACTCATCATCTCCCGCTGATTCATCTTCCTACTCATGTCATTAATATAAGCAGGAAATGTCTCCCGATTCTCCATTGTTTTATAACCTTCTGGAGTTAGAGGTGATTCCTCGCCCAACGATCTTGAATTTGGTGGATGTAAAACAGCATCAGTGACGTGATCGATTTCAATTGTCTGGTTATGGACATTAACATCACTGGGTATGGGTGAGTCTTTCAAAATATCAATATCGATATCAACAGCTTCATCATTACCCTCAAATTGTTCAATATGCTTTGAAGCAAAATCTGAAGAAGAAACTAGATGATCTTCACTGCTCTTATGAACTGCATTCCCGCCAAGCTCATTGCCATGTGTTTCCCAGTCCACCCTTGAAACAGAACCTTGAGGTTTCTGATCCATTTCTTTTTCTTCATCACTTGTCATGATATCTACATCCACATCAGAGCCTTCCTTGCTACTGGAAGTACCATCACTCTCACTGTCACTACTACTCCCACTCCTACTTCCAGCTGGACTTCTGCTTCTGCTATGGCTTCCACTATCACTCCCACTGTCACTACTGTCACTCTCACTATCACTATCACTTCCACTTCCAGTGGAACTATCAACTTTGTCTTCACTCTTATTAGCATATTTCCTAACATTAGTATCAGGAGAATTATGTTGGCTTTCAGTTTTTTCCTCAATAATATTTGTTTCATCCCCTAATACGGATTCCAACTGAATCTGGAGTTCAAGCTCTTCAGCAGTGGTTTTCTTGTCAAACTCTTGTTCAGCAACAGGGCTCTGAAGGCGCACTGAATCAGGTGAGCTGCACACATGAGAAAACAAAAGCTTAACATGACAATGGAAGACGGGATGAGTGTTTAACAATGTTTTATTGGAAATGCTGAAAATTAATAGTCATAAACACAAGTTAACTTCAAAAGGAATTTTATATTACTTTCCACTCGCAGATGATCGCTTCTTAAAGCTATCCATTTTGACTCCATCTTTCACATGATGTCTTCCTGTAGTTTCTGAAGTTGAAACCTAATGCACAAGATATAAGATTATAAGATAAGACTTTCATTGATGCACACAATGTAAAGGTGTGGCTAAAACATACTTTTTTAACAATCGCCTCAGTCTTCCTCCCAGAATTGAGATATGCATCTGTTTTTCCTGAGGCCTGCACAACCATGTCCACACATGACAGAGTACAACCGTAAAATAATTCAAGAAAGATTATTCAGCCAGAAATAATTCAAGACAACAAAATATATAAATGTCAACCACGGGGAATCAAAGGATTGAGCTAACCTTTAAAAAATATTAAAGCATAGTAGTTTGGAAGATTAGTTGGTCAAGAGCAAAGACACCTCAAGATTGTGTTTTCACATTACCATCTGAGGGAGGTGATAATTTGAAATAGCAATTTTGTAGACTTAAATGTCTTTAATGTCCTTTCTTGCTTGGTAATTGTGTACGTATTAATGTTATGAAAGCGTGTTTTAAAATCCCACCTTTTACAATCCTAGAGAGGTTGACTAACCTTCTAAATTTCACACTATCCAGAATGACTAACCCAACATTTTGAATTCATGCAGTAAATCCATAATGACTAATGCTGCTTAACTGGAAAGGATTGAATCTCAGAATCCAGAAAGAGTAACCCCTGTCAGTATTTTCCATATGCACATGAATCAAAGAGTTGTGCAACACTACTAAGGCAATTACTAACAAACAATTCCACTATAAGGCTCCACCACCAACCTCATGACGTGAAACTTCATATGCTGCTGAACCAAGTGGCCTACCAAGGATCTCCTTTTCAGACCTAGTAAGCTCCTCTTTACCAGTCACTTCAAGGTTCAAAACCATGTTATTTTCAGCTTTACGACTCTTCAACATGCTTTCAATTGGAGAAGTAGATGGAGCGACAGTAGACTCCATAGGAGGAGATGGCTGAGGGGATACTGATGGCCGACCTTTTCGAGTACTCGATGGGATGCTTGGTCTAAGGGCTGATTTAGGTGGTCCTGCAGTTGGAGATTTACAAATGGGATGAGAACATGAAGAAATATTGATTTAAAAAGATAACAATCTGTGCATTGGATATGAAAAGAATGCATTCTTCACCTTGGTTTTCGACTTTACGCTTTTTGAATGCTTCTTTCTTTTGTTTGAAATGAAACCTCCTCATGTTACCTGAAGAAGGAAATAAAGTAGAATGTGATAGACGAACTACAGGAACTAGGTTAAGTAAGATATAAAAATAGTTATACTGTTTATTACTATAAAATAAAGAATGTCAACAAAGTGCAACCTCCATTATAAATTTCATAACACATTGGAATGATTGCTTACTTTGTCAACCTTATGCCAAGAGAACTGACAAACTAATGACAGACGGTGTAGTCATATATTCAAGAAGCATTTTCTGCTCCTGTATAAACTTAAATTTCTTCAAAACCAAACAGGAGACTTTGGTTTCATACGGCTCCTCTATGGAAGGTGGATAATTCCTAGTGTCAGTTGAGTTATATGCGTATCAACAACAGTCTGGAGAAAATGATTTCCTATACTATTCATAAGGGGGAGAAAGTGAGTCCTTACTAATTTGAACCTGAATTTTCTGCTCATCTAAATTTAATTTTCTTAAAAACTAAACAGGAGACTTCGGTTTCATTCGGCTCCTCTATGAAAGGTGGATAATGCCCAGTGTCAATTGAGTTAAATGCGCATCAACAGCAATCTAGTGAAATTGATTTCCTATATGATTCATAAGGAGGAGAAAGTGAGTCCTTACTAATTTGAACCTGAATTTAACAGCAATAGTGTCATTTTGTATGTGCAATTCTCAATTTTGAGTATGATCTGCCTATATTAATTTTCAACTGAAAGATTAAAAAATTATCATTACATACTGTGTGAGTGGATACAAATTAAACAGAACATCGTCCTTGAACTATATTCAAAATTTAAGTACTTTTCTTTTGAACCACTTTGCAAATGTGTATTTTCAACTGAACAAGTACGAATTCAGAGTTCAGCAGCTGAACGAGAACTCACCCTCAACTGCAGCTGCAGCCATTGTCTTTGCTTGGTTCTTTACAGATGGATTTGCAGGGTCTAGGACAATCGCTCTGAGTAGAGAAGAAAGAACTGCAGAAATTAGAGACAGAAAGTACTAGCTTGACAGCTCATACAAGAACCAATGCACAGGAAGACAGTTGCATAACAAATTAAAGAGAGAGAGCATACAACAAGACAAGATGCTCATGGATGAAAAGAAAGAATCAACACAAAGAGATATCAAACTAACCAAAGGTCATTGCCCCAAAAGTGAAATTTGTGCATGAAAAAGTTATCAGTATGCTTCAAAGTGAAATTTGTGCAATAAATCATTACACTAGTAGCACAATACTAGTCAAGAGGAACTCCAACAACATACTTTCGAGATTTCAGTTGGCGCTCAGCCTCCTCTGAACGCATTTTTACGTGGTTCTTAATTGACTCATCCAGCACACGCTGAACATTCAGCTTGCGCCACACTGAACCAGATTCAACGAGCAAACCATTTCCATCTTCTCCATGTTCCCGCTCCTCATAAATATCACATTCCCCATATTCACATGACCAGATGAACCTGAAGTCCTTTCCACCAATATCAATGACCTAGCATTAAAAGTTAAAAAGGAAAAATGTTATTAACGCTTCAAGAAATCACTTGCTAACAACTATGTTCGACCATTATCATCTAAAATCTGCATTCACCAAGAATACCGTTACAGAACAACCAAATATTCCAATCCAGAAACACCAAAGTCAAGCAATCCACTCCCACTCAGGAATTTACAAGTGTCCATCTGATCCCTTCTCTTTTTCATTTGTAAAGATACCGTGAACTCCCAACTTACTAGCTACATTGAAATATAGAGATATCTCACTGTTCTCTTCATCCAGTCACTTACAAATCTAAGCAATTCTCCATAGATGTTTATGTTCCCATTAAACCGTTAATATCCCCTCCTGTAGAACTAAAACTTGCTTTTCATTCAACAAAACTGCCATCTTTCTCAAATTTTTCATGGAAACACTATTATGGTATCAATGAATGGCAAAAATTCAGCTGCAGTTTAACTGCAGCAAAAAAAATCAACTTAAATATTTGGCACCTAATACAATAAGCTCATGAATTCACCGAATCAATAAAACTAAAAAATTAAAAACATGACTGCAGCAAAACAAAATCAACTTACATCATGAATTCACCGAATCAACAAAACTAAAACATTAAAAACATGAATGTAGATAACGATATGCAACTACTGCAAAAATTTGCATTCACTTAAGAGTACTCTTTCAGGGCAATCAAATTAACCACTCTAGCAACAACAAAGTCAAGCAATCCACTCCCAGTCAGGAATTTACAATGTCCATCAGTAGATGAACTACCAAGTTAGTAGCTACCTTGAAATAAAAAGATCCTATCTAACTTTTCTCTTCATCAAGTCACTTACAAAGCTAAATTACTTTCAATACATGTTTGCATAATTTGTCATTCACAGTATTCCATTATTATCGCCTAATGTGGAACTGAATTCTGTCTTTCATTCAACAAAACTCTCTTCTGTCATCAAGATTTTCAAGTAAACATTTCGATGGTATTCAAGAAACAGGGAGGAACATGTCCTTGGCCCTTCTACCATATACTATAGAAATCATCAGCTACAATTCAACTGCAGCAGACAATCACCAATTTAACTATTCAGAACCTAAATCCACATTAAAACTTACAAATGTACCGAATCCACTCCCATCCAATCCCTTATCTTTTTCATCAGTAGTTATCTTCTCTTAAAGAAACATGAATTACCAACTGACTAGCTAATAAATATAGAGATCATATCTGACTTTTCTCGTCATCAATTCACTTACAAATATAAACTACTCTCGTTGATATTAATCCCCTAATGTAGAACTAAAATTTGTCTTTCATTCAACAAAACTCTCATTTACTCTCAAATTTTCCATGAAAACACTTCTATATCAAATTAACTATTTGGCACCTAAAATTACACTGAAGATCATGAATTCGCTGAATCAACAAGACTAGCCAACTGAAATCACCAAGCCAGAGATTAAACCCAATGCATTTCCAGAAACATTATTCCTAAATCCATCAAATTTAATTATTTCATGGACTAACAGTTTGACTTTCATTCAACAGAAGTCTCATTTATTCCAATTTTATGGGAACAACTTCTACATAAACTGAAGATCAACTGCAGCAAAACACTACCAAATTAACTATTCAGCAGCTAAAATTACACTGAAGTTCATGAATTCACCAAATAAAAAAGATTAGACAATTGAAAACACCAAGATACAGATTACACCCATTATGTTTCCAGAAACATTATTTGGAAAGCTACCAAATTTAACTGTTTCATGAACAAAACTCTAATTTATTCCCAAATTTTTCATGGAAACACTTGTACACCAACTCAAGTTTAACCTATTTGGCACCTAAAATTACACTAAAAGCTAATGAATTACAGAATAAACAGATTAGACAATCCAAAACATGAAACCAAAGATTAGACATATTACGTTTCCAGAAACATTATTAGGAAATCCATCAAATTTAATCCTGGCTGGCGCGCCATGGGCCTCGGCGCGCTTGATCTCCTCCAAAATATCAGGCGAGAGCCGGATCATAAGCCCGTATGCCAGCGGCTCCGACGCGACCAACCTGAACGTCTCCTCCTGCCCCGTCGCCTCCGCGCCAGACACGCCATTCCTCTGGCGCCCAGAGCCCCCAGCCCCGCCGCCGCCGATGGAAAGGCGAGAGCCGCCGCGCGGGGGAGCTGGGGGAATCAGGCGCTTGGCCCCCCGGCCAGCCCCGCCGCCCCGGCCGATCTTGCCGGCGCCTCCGAACATGGGTCGGAGGAGGGGTGCTCAGTGGAAGGAGGAGAAGGTCGGAGAAGGCGGCGGAAAGGGCGAAGGAGGACTCGGCGCTTCTGCCATGGGAAGCGGAGGGGAAGCTCAAGCTGGGTCCCGCGCCGGTGAGCTGCGTAGTTATCATCAGAATGTGGCCGGGTCCGATTATGTCGACCCGTTTAATTAATTTATTTTTTCTATACAATACACCCGTGAGTTGTATAGTTATCGACAACTCACCGCTTTTTTTTAAGTTGTATAGTTGTCAATTAAAATTTGTATTTTTTTAATTGACAATAAATCAGAGTAGACGTCGTTTACACAATTACTCCCTTTGTCCAAAAAAACGTGACTGCATTACAACATTAAAAGTTGGGTCTCACCTGCATAGTTATCATCAGATATCGGTTGGTCCGATGAATGTGGAACCATTTACAATCCCACTACATTTTATTTTGGGAAATTTATTAAATAATATAAAAAAAATATTACCGATCGGGATATTGTTCAAATTATTTTCCGATTAGGGTATTTGACGAACTATGCAAGCACCTTTCAATTTGTAAAGGAAAGGCATTGGTTCCTCTCAATTAAACATGAAAGGGTTATCCACGTTGGCACCTGCGTGGCTTTTTTTAAAAACTGCGCTTACCGTGATGAAAAATTCAAATTTTTTAATACCTGATAACACAATATAAGCAAACTAAAAATCTCACATAATCATTAAAGTTACACATAAATAAATTAATGCATCTATTACAAAGTTAAAATATAATACATAATATAAATACAAGTGTTCAGTGAACTCTCTTTCCCTTATTCCTACCGCCATCCTCGTGCTTGAGCTGAAAACTGTTCAGGCTCGACATTAGGTATAGCATCTGAAGACGAAGGTACCTGACGTAGAGCACGAAGTGCATGCTATTGCCTAGTATATACTTTCGAAGAAAGATGCCTCTCAACTTGATCGAGTGGGGCATCTAAAACAACTGGTGCTAGGATAAAAGCCATCGTGTCGGCTGATGATGTCATAGCGTTGGGCAAAGTTGATAAAGGTTGACAAGCCTCAAAAAGTGTAACACTCGAAAAATCGGTATGCTAACTAAAATTGCTATTTTAGGAAACTGGTTTAAAATAAGAAAGTTTTGTTGCCTGATTTGATTTTTGGTCTTGTTGTGTGCTTTGATATGTCAATTGACTCTTATAATGTGAGATGATTTGCTAAATCGATTAACCAAATTAGGCAGAACACCAAGACGCAAGGACTAGTCCTGGCGTTGGACACAACTTGGCACTAAGACTAGCCTAGCACCAGGGTCTGAGAACACCTAACGCCAGGGATAGGGTCAGGCGTCAGGGTGTGTGTTCAGTGGGTTAGACTCGTATGAGTTCCATAAAATTACAAGTTGATATTTATTACGATGTATTATTTTGGTAAGTTATATGCGCATCGTTTAGCGGATGGAAAACCAGGCGCCAGACGCACTGGGCGCCAGGGCCACCTAGACACCAGGTGCATTGGGGCGCCAGCAAGGGGATGAGACTCTTGAAGCTTACGCATGGGTGCGACACATGGGTTAAGTGCGTGGTTCGTGGTCTACGTGAGATGGAGTAACGTGTAGTGTGCACGCGGGACATCAGAGATACGCGCACGAGGGACTCAAGCCAAGACGCAGGAGACCTGGACGCATAGCCACGTGGGCATTGGCCCAGAGGAGTCATGATCATGTGGATGAGGTGGCACCATGTGGTTATTAGTTGGTTAAAATGAATATTGGTGCAAAGATATGGTTTGACCCACTCACGGTAAAGAAGGAAAGTACGGTTTGAGATTGGGAAGTTATTATTTCGGTTGAGATAATTAAGAGAGAAAAATTTTAATTAAATGAAGTAAATAAAGTCACTTTTTACCAACCAATAGAAGGGGGACGTCATGTGAGAGAGGGGCGTCCTAAGTAGTGGTGCAAGTTTGGCAATTTCCAGTTAAGATAGGAGTTGAACTTGAATAGGATAGTATCTTGGTAAAAGATCACAAATCCTAACTAAGTGAGGATCCATATGGTTGGGACGACTTTACCTAATTTGAGGAGAGTTTTGACTGGTGAGATGGGATTTGGATTAGGAAAGGAACCTTATGAGGAGATCTCCTAATTGAAGTAGGGATTTGGTATATAAGCAATAGAGAGGGGCGGCTTGTGCTTTTGCACGCCAAGCCCTTGTGACACCCTAGCCTTTTCCCTCTCCTTCTCTATTATTCCAACAAGCTTTCACCCTTCTTCTCAACCTCAAATCTCATCCAATTCAAGGAGCGAAGGCCTCGTTGTGAAGAGAAGAGGGGGAGCTATGCGTGGACGTGTAGTTTACGTGCAACAAGAGGGTAGGATAGTTTTTCCCCACCAAATTATTCTAAACTCTTTTGATTTATTCTTATGATGATGATCCTATCTCAGTAGTAGAGATTGTGTGAATTATTGAATTGATGAGAGATTCCTTGATGATTATAAATTTACGTATGCATGTTGATATTCTTTGATTAATATCTCATTCTATTGCTTGCATGCTAGTCTTTGATGGAAATGTCACTATGAATACATCTCTTGATCGTCTGGGAGTCAGAAAGTTCTATGTTGGTTCTGTAAAAAGTTCTGATTTAATTGTTCTATATGATTATGGGTTGTGATTCTAGTATTAAGATCTTCATTATAAAGAGGGAAGTGTCTTAAAACTGGTTTATGGGTTTAGAAGTGTATAAAAGTAAAGGATAACTAAATTCCAAAACATATAAGGGTATAGAATAATCTTAGGAGGAGAGTACCTAAGGTTAATAGAGTCCTAGTATCATGATTAAGGGTTAATAACACAGGATTACTTAGTATGATTAAGTATTGTCACCTCAGCCAGTACTGTTTTTGCGCCCATAGTTGGTACTGTAAAAATCATAACTAATTACAAAAAAATAAAAAATAAAAACCGTTAGTGAGGTAAGAAACTAGACTCATAGGGCTATCTACTGTAAAAATTTTGGAGTTGGATTCCTAATATGCTAACTCTGGGAATAGTTGAAATGGGCTATGATGAACAAAACAGTTACTGTAATTAGGGTTTAAGTCACTATACGTATTAGTACTCTTTCCAAAATTGGAAGAGATTTGAAGGATTAGCTTCAACTTGGTTCGTGAAAGAGCATACGAGTTGGACGGGATATCAAGGAGAAGAAGTCATGTAACTTCCTTGTGGGCTTCATGGTCCAATAAAAATGAGATTTTTCTCAAATGTACATAATATTTTTGAACAGAGGGAGAATTTCATAGTTTTGTCATAAAAAGGCAAAAACGTATAACAAAGGAGAAGGGAAATTCATAATGGACCTGGTTTGACCATCTATTGGATATACAATGTACTAGTGTATAAGATGGGTTGTATTGGGCAGGGCATATTTATTTATCTATTGGATACTTCCAAGCCCAAAAGGACACACACAACATACAAGCTGGCACATGAAGCCCAAAAATCATTACGGTGATAATAATTTCGGGTGGATGGAGTAAATAAATTAGCTAGAGCGGTTTTGACAAAATGGATCGTCTCGGACATCCCGAATTATAAACAAATTCGGTACTCTTAAATAAATAAACTCAAATTATTTGTGAGGGTGAGACTTTTCAGCACCCTAGTTTTTCTCAGTATCACTGCATGCTCAATAGAATGCTAACGCCACATTATTCTCATTCACAACCTTGAAAAGTATCACCCTTACAAGGCTAGTGCCCTTGCACCAGGTATGTACATATCCTTCGGAAGGTGGTCTAGCTAGCCCTCGATAAGGTATTATAAAATACCTTTTTGTCTCTTTTCTTTATTCCCTATATTTTACTTTTGTACTCCCTCTGTCCAAAAAAATATGGTAGCATTTTAAAGGGTGATACTTTTCAGCACCGCAAAAATTCTCAGTAATGCATTATTTGCCAGTGGTGTTTGACTGATAGAAATGACAGTTAATAACAACCGTTTCAATGAGTTCAATCTGGCGGTAGGGATCTATCGTTATATATTTGATGGTAGTATCCATGGAATGTTGTATCGATGATATATCGATATCAGCCTTTAACTAGTAAACCAATACACTGTAATATTGATTTCGAATTTTTTTAAAATATCGATGATATATCGGTGTTTTTTAAAAAATAATTTTTTAAAATTTAAAAATATCAACTTTCTTGTTTGTTTCCCATCCTATGCCAAGTGGAAGGATACGGGTTTTAAACGCAAACATATATTTTGAATTATATACGTATTTTTAATGCATATTTTAAAATTCATGCTTGTTTAAACGAGTATCACTCATTTTAGAAGTTATATTGTGAAAATATATGGTAAGAATTTGTTTTAGACCACTGATATTTTTTAACACAATATCTCCGATATTTTGTCTCTTTGGTCGACTGATATTTTATCGATATCTGATACGACATTCCTTGGTAGTATCCCACCATCAGGATCCTCATTATCCAACAACAGAGTTCTATCCACATGATTGTGAATGAGAGTAATGACATGTTACTCAACTACAATAAAAAATATTAGGTTTTACTGAGCATGTAGTGTTACGGAGAAAAATTGAGGTGTCGAAAAGTCTCACCCATTTGAGAATGAGTTCAATTTATTGGCTTATAGGGCCCACAACATTTCAAGTTTCCACTTACCCCTGTACATATTAGCACATGCACGTCAATGAGGATCTATTGGCTTATAGAGCAAATTGTGCTAGCTACCTATTTTTTATCTAAAAATTCAAATGCTGCTAGGCTTTTCGGATGGAAGCAGGATTATTTACTCTTTCACTTTCTTTGGCTTGTTTAGTGTTTTGGCTCATATTTTTACTCAAAGAGTTAATTAAAATGCGCCCGTGTTCAAATGCGTCTAGGTGTGGGGTCAGTTGGATCTCAGCAGCTAATCGAGGGGGGAGGCAGATACTCAAATCCGCTTGTCCGCTCTCTTAACATGCCTTGCCCGATCAAAATCCTATCACAATGCCACACGCACATGAGCTGAGGTGCTTATAAACGGGACTCTATGAGCACTTATGGCGTTCATCTATGCGAGATTCGTCGCTGATTTAGCAGGCACACCAGATCCAAAGTAGACGAACGGCAGTGCTCGAGCACATTTAAAACCAACGGTGCATATAAACGGAAATGAAACATCTGGTTCACCACTTCCCATGGTAAAAACCAACATTTAGAAATATTTATTTTTCTAAAATACTTTATATATTTTGCTAAATTACATAACTTTCTCTTTCCAAAGTTTAAGGAGACTTGAAGCATTGAATTGAACTTGTTCATGAATGAGCATACGAGAAGGAGTAATGTGACTTCTTTGTGGTTTTCATGGTCCAATAAAAATGAGAATTTTCTGAAAATGTACACAATATTTTGGAACGGTAGGAGTATTATTCTTTCTGTCTAATGAAACATGTCTGCTTTTCAAAAAAATATGGGTCCACAATTACATGGTCTTTCCAGTCTTATTTTTCTCGAAAGTAGGGCAAAAACCCATTTATTTAATTCTTGAACTGCCAAGGATTATGGGTGGACGAGGGTATTGCAGCGACCGACGGAGTGGTCGAAGACAAATGGGGGCCCTTCTCCAAATCGCCTCCCTCCCCCCTCCCCCCTCTGCAATTTCAGTGGGTGTCAAGGTAGGAAGCCCATAAAAATTCTTCCCATGCAGTCAGGTTCGTTGGGCCTAGGTCTACAGAAATGGGCCTCTTTCAATTGGCACTTGGTCCAAAGCACCACATATAATATGGGCCTGTGAGAACTCTCTTCTTCTACACCATGCTTCCGACCCTTCTTCCCCTCCAAGCCAAACCCCATCAGCCTCCTCCTTCCCCAAAGCTCCAATCTCTCTCTCCCCTTCCAAACCCCCAAGCAGCAGCACTTCCAGTGACGCGATGAGTCGAGGAACGGGAGCTGGCTACGATCGGCACATCACCATCTTCTCCCCGGAAGGCCGCCTCTTCCAAGTCGGTACGACCACTTTCATTTCTTGGATCGTCACTCACACCTGATGTAGTGATCGGTTCTTTCTAGGGTTTTGGACTGGAAAATAGATCAATCCACGTCCTTTTTCTGTCTTATTTGGTAAAAAATAAGTCTTTGTGCGTAGATTGAACTTATTGGGTCCTGATCATTCACCCCAGATGCAGTGCTTGTTTCTTTCTAGGGTTTTAGGGTTGGAAGATCGATCAATCTACTTCCTTTTGATGTTATCTTTGGAGAAATTAAGCTTTTGTGTACATGTTGAAGTGACTGGCCCTAAATCTTGTTTTGGAACGATCTGGAAATGATTGGTACCGATATAGTGCTCGTTTCTTTCTGGGGTTTTCCAATTGGAATAGTGATCAATTCGCTTCATTTTAATTTGGAAAAATTAAGTCTTCGTATATGTTGAGCTGATTGGCTTCTAATCATCCACCCCTGATATAGTGCTCTTTTTCAATCGGAAAATCGATCAGTTCGCTTCCTTATGCTATTTTGTATTGGAAAATTAGGTTTATATAAATGTGGCAACTAATTGGCTTCTAATCATCCACCTCAGATAGTGTGGTTTTTTTTTCTAGGGTTGATCAATTGCAAAATTGATCAGTTCACTTCTTTCTGCTTATAGAAAAATTAAGTTTTTGTATAAGTTGAACTGAATCCAATTGGTTTCTTTGTCCCTGGTATGCTTGGTTGTGAAAAGAATATGCTTTTAAGGCCGTCAAGGCAGCCGGGATCACGTCGATTGGCGTTCGCGGCAAAGATTCAGTCTGTGTTGTCACACAGAAGAAAGTTCCAGTGAGTTCTCTTTATTCTTTTTTTTTTTTAATTTCTTAGCATCCTGTTTTCTTTGTCTTGAGTATGGTGTGCTTGGGGGAAAAATTGTATGCAGGATAAGCTTTTGGATCAGACCAGTGTCACTCATCTTTTTGCCATAACCAAATATCTTGGCCTGCTTGCCACTGGAATGACAGGTATTAATCTCATCTTTCTTTTGCTGCTTCGTTAGCTCCATCTTTGCTATCTTTGATAGAATTTCTTTTTTAAAATGGTGAGTTTGTTTATATTATTTTTGTGTGAAATGCTGAAGTTTGGTCGTTTCCAGCTGATGCTAGGTCGTTGGTCCAGCAAGCAAGGCAAGCAGCAGCTGACTTCCGTTTTAAATGGGGATACGAGATGCCTGTGGACGTTTTGGCAAAGTGGTATATTGATTTTGTTTCTTGTTATCTACTATGAAAAACTGTTGCCACTTCTAGCAATAAAGCGGACTCCAACTATATAAGACGAGCTAAAAAATTTGAATGTCTTCTCGTCATTATGTTAACATCCTGATTGGACCCTTTTTGGACTATAGTCCTTGTAGGGTTGAGGAAGTATAATTGTCTTTGTTCATTTTACTTGAAGCCCTATCTAGGGCATGTTTGGCAATCCTTTAAGTTCCAAAGAAAACAGCCTTAAAGGCCCTTTCTACCTTAACACCCTCCTCATGAGGAGGGTTGGCCCCTAAAAGAAGGAAAGGGCTGATGAGACATATTGACTTGGGGAAGAAACCCAAAACTTAATCTTTTCTTGGTTAAAGAGATTGCCAAACAGGCTCATACTATTTACTTTATCAAATGAAAGCTATTGTGATAGCAGACAATGCGTGAAGGAAGAGAAATGGAGGGGAAAGAGGGATAAAAGGAATAAATTTTTTAGGAATCACCATAAGAGATTAATGTCGGAATCAACACCAGACTGTGGACCAGGGCATCGACACCATGATTGTTCAGCATCATCACCGACCAAAGAGTCTCAATCAGCAGAGAACTACGCAGAGTTTTTTCTCCAAATCATTCAAATCATCATCCACTATTTTTCTTGTTGTTAAGGCCTTTAAATAGGCTTATTACAACTGTAGTTCTACTTCAAGAAGGAAATATAAATCAACTTATATTTTTTCTGAAATAAAAATATAGGAATAAAATCCTATTCTAACTAGAATTCTCTATAAAAGCAACCGCTATATAAAACTCATAGCTAAACTAAGAAACTTCTAAAATTAACAATCTTCCATATGATGAATGCATCATACTGCTATATGATTGATTCAATGTCTTCGAAACTTGTAAAGCAACATTTGGTATTCCGTTTTTGAATATGTATATGTTCATGTGTTTGAACTACTGAGGAATTGATTGTCTTTAGTACATATGCAGGATAGCTGACAAGTCACAGGTTTACACGCAGCATGCTTACATGAGACCTCTTGGAGTAGGTATGTGCTTTTGTTCAGGTTTTCTGTTTTTCTTATTTTTTATTTGATTCTATAGTTCTTGTGCCCTGATAAATAAGCTTCTGTGTTCTCCACTATACTTTCTTTCCAAAAGTAAAATTATATTTCTGAAGGGGATATTTATTTTTGTTATGAATTTTGAAGCTGCTATGGTTTTGGGAATCGATGAGGGAAAGGGACCTCAACTTTTCAAATGCGACCCAGCTGGCCATTTTTACGGACATAAGGTACGTGGTTCCTTATAAAGATCTCCTTGCACATCTCAATAACATATATGTTTAATGGGACAAGATAGTAGGGCATGATGAATTCAAGGAAACCTACGCTATGAAGCCAACTAGTTAAAATAAGATTTATGGAGATTTGTTATTCATCATGGTGTTGATCAGTTTGTCATGAAGTTTAGTTGTTGTTTCTTTTCTTTTTGTGATTTCTATGCAGGCGTTCGTGCAACTTTTTTGTACTCCCTCTGTCCAAAAGAACCTGTCTGGATTAGAATACCAAAATGAACTGATCTTAGTTCATTTTGATTTTCTAATCCAGACAGGTAATTTTGTACGGAGGGATAGTTATTTGTTTGCATTGCTTGAAAATGGAAAATCTACTTCATTCCTCTTGCGGTTGTGTACACATCTCTGCTGTATAGCTTTTCTTTCCATATTTGTTTAAGAATGAAATTACATATAGTAAAATACATATAGTCATAATTTTTGGTAAGCCATATTATATATCTTGCATAGTATGAATGATGCATAATGTTTTCAAGCTGTGCAATTAATACTCTCTTGAGAAGTTAAATATGAAAAATGTACTTTCCTGCATCAGGCGACTAGTGCAGGCCTTAAAGAGCAAGAAGCAATTAACTTCTTGGAGAAGAAAATGAAAAATGATCCAACATTCTCGTATGAAGAGACAGTACAGGTTAGTGCACTTTTTTTTTTCTTTCTAATTACAATGTTTTTACATGGATAACTAAGTATTTTATTAAACAAGAAAAAGCGAAGGAAGCAATCTAGATACAACAGAGTAATCACCCTCCCTGGACAAAGCAAACAAAGAGAGCCAAAAAAAAAGAACTCTCCCATAGATTTGAGAGCTAATCCTGTAAAAAATCTGCTATAAAGTGCATTCTTTCGAAAGAGGTTGAAGGCTTCTAAATTGCAATGTTTATCATGGGTAAAGATTAATTGATAAATATTTTATCATAAGAGGCTACAACATACAAGATTGGAAGATCGTGTACTATCATCTTATGTGAGTTTCCTTATTAGTTGTGGAAGTTTCAGAGCCACTTGTGATGATTGAGTTGCATCAAGGAGCTCTTCACAGGGCCTATATTCTGGCATTTGGCTTGAACCATTTAGGTGCAATTGTTTTTGAGAATCGTAGTTATGGCTTTAATCAAACTGGTTATTGCTAAGGGTTCTCCTAGGGGCTAGGAACTGTGGAACACAGGGTGGTGCTTTAAGTATGTATTTTTTTCTTGGGTTGGTATTTATTGCTTGCAATGAAGCCAGGTTGATTCTGATCAGTGCATGAGGCCTAACCTGCTCTGGACGATGGCTCTGACTCGTTTGCTTGGCAAATAAAGGGCAGATAGAAATTATGAAAAGTTAGAAAGGGAAAGAAGAATGAGGGGGGAGAAAAGATGGGATAAGTGAGGAATAACAGGGGTATGGAATCGTTTTTTTCCTTTTTCTTGTTTTTTGCAAAGGAAGTGGCTTCACATAGCCTAGTCCTGGAGAAATAGGGGGTGGAGGTGGTAGCTGAGGAGTAGAAGAGGAGGCAGTAGTGTGCGTGGAAAGGGACACAATGGATGAGCAGAAAGAAGAAAAGAAAAATAGTTTAAGAAATAAGGAGACGATGAAGAGGATGTCGGACTTTGAAGGTTGAAAAAGTCTGATAAGATGGAGGAGTGAGATGTGGGACGTCTTTTCCATGGAATATCTTGCAGTTATAAAATAGGGATTGAAAGAGGAACTTGCTCTATTATTTGTTCCGATAGATCAGCTGCAATAATGACGTTATCACCTATGTCAATCAGATTTTTTTTGTTTAAAAAAAATGAACAATCATTCTTGTTTACGCTTATGGTTTATCTAATGTTGTGATTTCATCGTGCTAATTTTGCTTCTTGCCTTTTAGACTGCCATTTCTGCATTGCAATCTGTTCTCCAGGAGGACTTCAAGGCTACAGAGATAGAGGTATATCTTTCAATTCCGTTAGTGTCCATTATGTATTACTGCTTTATTTGAAAGTGGTCTGGCTTGAATTTCTTTGTGCGCGGTAGAAGGCAACTGAAAAAATAATGAGCTCACTTCTAGATGGATGCATTGAGTACTTACATGTTCTTTGGTGCTGAAGTAACCTGTTGATTATAATTGATTTCATAAGTTTTTAGTTTGAATCTTTATTTTTGCTTTATGTTTTTTCTTGCTGTGCGCGAAGTCTGCTAATGTAAAAAGTACTAAAGAACTGAAAAGTTCTTTTGCTTTGAATTTGACTTAACAGAGTCTGACTCGAACTCAACTGAACTGAAACTCTGGCATTCAAACTGCAATATCTCTAATTTTGAGTTTCATATAAATAGTGTTTGAGCTTAAGTCTACATTCACATGCTTAAGATGGTCGAATGTGAACTTTTAGGCCCCATGACCAGCCCTATTTGCTGTTTTTATGGGATTTCACAAAGGAAAGTTAGAGAAACGAGTCTACGCTTTTTTTTGGAAAGTAGACCAATTGCCAATTTCACCATCGGAAGCAAGAAAAGGGTTATTTTGGGAAAAAGGCATTTTTTTGTTATTATGATTATGGAACCAGAAAGGTGTTCAGTATTATCGTTGAACCAGCTCAAAATTCTCAGGCAGGTTTGTATTATGTGTGTCCTTGTGTGTAGTTAGGTAAGTAGTTTGGTAAAATCTCATTGCAACTTGAAGGCGTTAGCTTGTCATGGGTTATTCCTACTAGATTCCTAATCATCTATTATATTTGCTTCACTTTTTTAATGAAGTTTACTAGTCTTTCTGCCAGTGGAGAAAATGCTTGTTTTTGCAAAAGCTTGGTCAAAATTGGACCTACGAAGATGTTTGATATACCATTATCGATATTCTAATAAAATTGTATGATATCTGTTTGTAGGTGGGAGTGGTGGGGAAAGACAATCCCTCTTTTAGAGTACTATCAACAGTTGAGATTGATGAGCATTTGACTGCAATCAGTGAACGTGATTGATTTGATGTCACCTGACATCTTGGCGAATAGAATACGAAATGTTCATTAGAAATCTCTTTTTCCGTTAAGAAAAGTGCTGCTTATTCATTGGATGCACTCGCTGATGTCGAAGAAAAATATTGATGTGCCTTAACGTTTGGACAGAAGTCTCTCTTATATTGCATTAAAGCAACTCATTGCAGGTACCCAGGGGTAACTATTAGATTGTGTCGTGTTCTCTCAGGTGCAAAGTTTGCAATTTTCATGTCCCCAAAACCTAGAGTTTGGGTTCTCGTTTCGTTTCATGTGTGCCCAAACTATTGTATTGTGTTGTCTTCTTTCGCGTGCAAATGCGGGCTTTGACATGTTCAGGAATTTTGAAGCCGATGCAACCTATTTTAAAACATTCTAAAGTGAATGCTCTAAATTCGGAAATGGGTGAGTACATTAGTGGTTCTCTGATCTTTGGCTCCTCTATCAACAATCTTGGCAGGCTCATTGACGGTCTCAGGACGAGGGTCCTTTTTCTTTACTGTGAGAAGGGGGCATTGCATGTGAACTATTGCATATGATCTTTTCATTCAAGAAAACTGGCAACGAATTTATTTTTGTACTCGAAGTATATAAACTCACCAGCTCCATGCACAAACTATACACGATCGGCAGCACTGATGAAATCAAGAGGAGTAAGCTTTAGCTGCCACAAATGGAAGAACTGAAGAGGAAAAAAATACACGAGGCAAGTCATACGTTTTTTAATACAAATAAGCAAATAAAAAATGAGGACGGTTTACATGAGATTGTTCTTATATAATTATATAAGGAGTATGAGGTTAATCTTTTGGACCATTAGATTTTGATCCAAGGGTGGATAATCAGTAAGTAGGTGAGTGTGTTACATCAGAGGGTAAGTGAGTTTTATGTAGCTGTTTATAGCCATCAGATCAAGATCTAATGGTTACGAATGAAATTGGCTTCATATAAACTATATGAGAGCGTTTACATGAGATTGCTGTATAAGGAGCATGAGGCCAATCTTTTGGGCCATTAAATTTCAATCCAAGGGTGGATATCAAATCAGTGAGTAGGTGTGTCAAAAAATGCTAGCAAATAAATTAAAGCATAGCGGTTAATCTCACCTCCACTCCCTCTCCCATACCCTCTGCCATGCAAGCTGGCCATCCACCGCCGACCCCAACTTTGTCGCCATCATCTCCTTCCCGATGCCAGCTTCTTCAGCTCCTCCCCCTCACCTTCCCAGCCAAGCTGCGTTCTCTCTTCCTCCTGCTGACCAGCTCATCTCAGCTGTCGACCTCTGTCATGGCGATAACCTCATTCTCCAAGGTGGTCGAGATTGAGACCCGGAGCGGCTGGTTCCTCTCCTCCCCCTTCCACGTTAACGCCTTGGATCGAACCGAGTTCCTCCCGTCATTCAAGTCCACATCGCCTTTTGTGCTCACCGTCTCCCACGATCAACAAGTGTATCTCCTGGAAGCTGCGAGCTTTCAGCCCTGCACTGTTTCGCCTCCCCAAATTGCCGGCCATATCTCATACTCGGCCACTGCCACTGAGGCTGGTGGGTAGCATGGAATGTTGTATCGGATATTGGTAAAATATCGGTAGGCTAAAGAGATGAAATATCGGAGATATTGTGTAAAAAAATATCGGTGGTCGAAAACTAGTTTTTATACCATATATTTTCACAATCTAATTTCTAAAATGAGTTATATTAATTTAGACAAAGCATAGATTTCAAAAAATGCATAAAAATGCATATTATGATGGGAAGCAAACAGGGAAGTTTTTTTTTATTTGAAAACATTCTTTTTTAAAATGGCGATATATCGGTCCGAAATTGATATTGGAAAAATTTGAAAAAATGAGATTGACTCGTATCGCTGTATCGGGTGGGGGTAGCCGGCATTCCATGGTGGGTAGGCGAGGGGGAAGGGAGGCAAGTGGGTAGGCGACCGGGTCCTTCTCTGCACCTGCTTGGCAGCAACGATGCGACTAAATTTGTCGGAGGCAAGGCAGCGGTGCTGAGGGGCAATCACCAATGGGTGGCAAGTTGGCAAGAGCTCTAGTGGGAGGTCAGTATGAGTAGTCGAGGGGCAAGATCATCCAAAGTTTTTTTTATACCTTTGAATAAAGTTAAATGACACATCGTCCTGATTTATGGTAGAAATGAAAAATACCCTTTAAATGGTGGAAAGATCTTTTCTCTCGTCAGAAAAAATTTTATAGGAGAAAAGATGCAAACAAATATATTTTTAGCATACCCATTTTGCCCCTTAAAAATCCCTTTCTGGGTAGTGTATCTAAACATTCCTTCTAGTCCCTTCGGTTACCTTTAAAATGAGTCTTTCGCATACTGACCAATTTTATTGAGTCATGGAGTCTTCAGTAAAAATGTAGGCTTTTCGAGCAAGAGAATCACCATTCATCGCGGTGGCCTCAACCTCAACCTCGACTTAGAGTTGCTGTCGGGTAGTTGTCGTCGTCGTCGTTTTCGACTGTCCGACAGGAGAATAATTAAGAAACAGTATCATCTAATTTTGCTACGCTAGTTTTTTTAATTGATTAAATTAAAAGTTACCGGAAGGAGTACTATTTTGGAAATTCATAATAGCGGAGTACATAAGGAATACTCCCTCGGTCCATAAATATTATTACCACAACCCAAATCCTTGTCATTTGGGTTCCTCCTACATATGATTATATTGCTACTCCCTCCGGTCACTTTTAGTTGAGACAAATTAGTAAAAATAGTGTACCAAAATTAGATGATATTATTCCTTAATTATTTTCCAATAGGGCACCTGTAGATGGTGACGACAACTACCTAATTGCGACCCTTTGTTAAGGTCGAGGTCAAGAAGCCTCCGCGATGAAAGGTGACTCACTCGCTCGAAAAGAACATACTTTTAATGTGAACCCTACAACTCAATAAAATTGAACAATTATATGACGGTCTCAATTAGAAGGGATCGGAGAGAGTATTAGCAAGGGCCTACAAGACTCGTCAGGGCATGTTGCCATTGGTGTCATTTTTTAGAATCACTTTGGTAACTTCATTGCAGCCACAGCCTCTCAAGTCTATGCTACTAATGCTCTTCACGCAGAGGCAGAAGCAATGCCTACAAGGCCTGCGCCTAAGATGAGTTCCTCAACACACAACAGATTATTCTTCAAGGTGACTCCTTAACACTGCTCACAATCCTCATGCGTCAATTAACTTCACCATGGCGTATGGTGACACTTGCGAATCTCATCAAGGAGAGCACACTCACTTTTGCAGATATCCACATTAAGCACGCATTATCAATAATAGAGGAGCATAACTAAGCTCTTGAGCAAAAAAAGGCAGTTTTTGGAATTATGGTTAATTAAATAAAAATTATAGATTTAACGGGGTTTTATAAATATTTATGAATTTGTTGTTCCGTGCCCCCACATGGGGTAACGTAGCCATCGCCACTGCAACTTTTTTTTAAAAAATAGACTCGTCCATGTGAAGGACGTCTTTGGAGATTACCTGCAGTCATCCTTCACGAGGAATTAAGGGGTGTTTGGGGCGTGAAAAATCAGCTCCATCCAGCTGAAAAAATCTAGCTGGTTAAGAATTTTTGGGATAATTTATTAACCAGTTGAAACACCTCATGAGAATTTTGGGATAATCTATTAATCATTTAAAAATTTTTAAAGATAAAATTGTAGAGAATCGATTGATCCATGGTATAACATGTACTATATTATATAGAATAATAATATCATCTAATATAAATACGATTATTAGATAATATAATAATATCATCTAATATCATCTAATATAATAATATCATCTAATAATATCACAATTTTAAGATAAAATTGTAGAGAATCGATTGATCCATGGTATAACTCTTTTAGGCCATCAATGCCTTAGGTTTTTTTTTGGATAATTAAAATTTTATATTAAAGAAAACAAGTGAGTACAACCCCACTCGGCATGAATAACCCCCTTAGAAATAAAATACACAACAAAAAATAGCCTCCCCAAACTAGGAAGCGCAAACACAACACCAGAGGCTATCAATCCCTGAATGGAACCAATCGATCGCAGGAAGAGACGAGCAATCACCCAAATGAGCAGGTACCAGAAGAGGCGATCGATCAATGCCATAGGTTATGTTAAGGTAGGTGTATTCTGTTGATTAATGCTTGTTTATTGATACAACATTAGGTGGCAGGATTTTGCATTCAAATTGTAAGCGCAGCCAAAATGTAGGACATGAACTATGGGCCCTACATGTTAATAAATTTAACTCATTGTTTTGGACGGACGGAATACATTTCTGTTTTTTTCTACTCTGTTTCTCTTTATTTTCTGTATTCCCTTTGTCCAATATTACTTGTCTGTATTAGAAAACCAAAACGAATTAAAATCAGTTTATGCTGATTTTAGGATACTTTTGGACCGAGGGAGTATAATACGTTGCTTTTCTTTTTAAGATACTAGAAAAGCGCATACTTCGATCAAACAGCAGTTGCAAAGATTTTTTTTCTTTCTTTTCTTCTTTTGTGAAACGACCAGTTGAATGAAAATAAAAAAAACCTTACTATCAAGTTGACAGTATGAATAATGACCCGCAATCTGAGCATGGCGCATCATATCCAGGCCAATATTAGTAATAAGGATGCCCTTGCCTAGTGCCAAGGACTAGTGAAGGGAGGCCGGTGTAGAGGTAAGGCATTGGAACACCACGTTGCAAGCTTTGAACAAGCACTTCGACTTCCATGCTCGGTAGGAACAAGTTGATTGAATAGATTGGATGGACAAGAGAAAACTGGACTATATGTTTTTAATTTTATTGCCAAATAACCACTTGTCAAAGGACCTATACCAATGTTTTCTTTATTTTAACCACGGAAATAAGCGACATTTTTTTCAACTCTCAGTGAATTTTTTCATCCATACCCAAAAAGAAATACCCGAAAAGTATACAAACATTTCCCAAAAGGAAATTTCTCCATACCCAAAAAGAAATTTCCACGAACATAAGAACTTTTATTTATAGCCGATTTTAACTTTTTATTTTGTCCTTAACCCAGCCCTTCATAGAATGCAACTTGTCGCTATTGGTAGCTGTTGAGAGAAAAAATGCATTACCTGCTTTGAGTGAGCAAGATTTTAAGAGCAGTAAAGAACAAAGATGATGAATTCAACCAATTGCGTAGGACCTTCTTAAACTAACGGCTCATGGAGCGACTAATTTGTTTGACTATCTTTTACCAAAAAAAGTTTATTTTGTAAATCACTGACAACAATTTGCAATAGTGAAAAAAGGAATATGCAACTAATTATATAGGTTCTTGATCTAATTCAAGGAGTTTGCCATACTAAATAAGCATTAGCCTGCAACATGGCAAGCACACATTTTATCCAAAACAAAGACACAAACTTCTTCAACCAGAAGCACATGTGAATGTGCATAGACATGTATTGGCATCACTGCAGATCCCTGATCCTTGATAAAACATGGAGGCACACCACAAGTTGCATGATGATTGCTTGCAGTTTGGCTGATCGTCAAGGGCTCGACATGTTTTAAGAGCCCTCACCTCCTGGTTACCTATAAGCAAGGAACAAAAGATTAATACCTTTCCAACAAATCAATGGAGATATCTTTTCTTTTTTTTACCAAAGTTTAAGTGAATTATAAAGTTGACGAGATTCTGATTTATAGTATGGATGCAAAGAAAGAACGGAAAAATTTAAAAGTTAACATTGCAAAAGGTGAATCCTCAAAACAAGGATAATTTTAGAGTAGAGTAGCATAAGAAGCCACAAGATGATAAAATAAAAGTGGAAGTAGTAGAAAATACTGCATAAAAGGAGAAGGAAAATCGGCAGGAGAATAGCAATGCCCTTCATCTTGGCCAGCATAGGCTGCAACTTTTAATCTGAAAAGCAAAGAAACCTGGATGCTAGAAATGGTTGCAGAGGGCGGCTATTTATACTAGTTAAGCATGAACAATCAAGGAGTTATACAAGCGAGCAAATTTACCAAATTAACAACCTAGAGAATCTTGAGACACATTTCCATATGAATCTGAAACATAAAGAGAGTATTTTCCATTTGGCACGAAAAGGCTTATAATTGACTTCCACCTGTTGAGCAATCAGACACTCTGTAACACCATAGTTTTCTGTTGTCCCACTAATCTCTTAGTTATTATGTACAAATAGGTTTCAGGCACAAAAAGAAAAAATTGCTCACTTGGTGAAGCAGTTTGAAAACTCAGAAGGCGTTTTTCTTAAAAATACAAAAAACAGTTTAGCAAGGAAAGGACATTTTCAGATTTCATATCGGTCCAACCAAATTGAACCAATGGAGAAGTATTGCAACTACGACGAAAAGGGAAAGCCAACTACAGGGGCACATATTTTTCTTAAAAACAAAGGGCCCCCCTGCAGATATGTTGTGTGTCAGGATAGGTGGCATATATCTTTTTGGGTTCATCTCCCAGACTTGCATATTCGACAGCTAAATGCGCACCAGCCCTCCTTGTTTGCCATCGATCTTGGAGATTGACGGATCCTGTAAAGTAGGAATAAATCCCACGTGGTCTGCCCATTGTACCTGATAATTTCTCCTGAGCGGAAGCTCGCCGGAGGGAGCTGGGTGAGGCCTAACTCTCCTGAGCGCAAGTTGGCTGGTCGCAACCTAACTCTCTGTGTGCGTGTGCGTGTGCGTATTTCGGCTAGTGACTAAGTGGCCACTTGAAATTTCGACCTGAGAGTGGGGAATTTTTGTCACCTACTATTGGTGATAATCTTTGTAATATTTTGGGCCAAGTGCATCTTGAATTTATAACCATCCGTGAACCTTTCAATTCCTGACTTAGACGGTCTGACCCAATTTATTGAAAGAGCATCTAAAGTACTTCCAAGAGTAAGAATTGGGATGAGTAGTTTACCACCCAACTTTTTAGCCAGCCTTATTCTAAGATCAGTTAGTAGGACAGTAAGATCAAAAAGACAACCGAAATTTAACAGCTTACATCACAATCACATTGCTGAACAGGAAAAAACAGACGTGTGAAAGATGACTTAATCCAATTAAGCAAGCAGTTGGGCACTAAACTGGTCCTTGTGCTTGGTTTTCCATTACCATCCTGTAGTATATTTTTATGCTTGCATATGGTTGCAGATGAACCTGAGTTTGTTGCTTAATCCAGCTGTAAGAATACTGCTCCTGGAATGTGGCCAAACTTGTACAATAATCTGTTGGAATATCAGAGAGAGGCCCGTGACCTTGAGCATTTGTATACCTTGTTTTTTTGCTCTCTTTCTTGTGAAGAGAAGTGATGGAACTGTTTCATTTGTTCTTTCACTTTTCTGTTCTCTCTTGTGCTGTACATCATATGCTACGGATGTTTCCTACGATGGCCGAGCGATAGTAATCAACGATGAACGCCGGATTTTGATCTCTGGAGCTATCCATTATCCTAGAAGCACACCTGAGGTACATTCTATGGAAATTTTCACTTTGAAATGTACAGATATTTGCATTTTTTTTCTTTTGTAGCATCTTCGATTGACTGTAGGCCTAGTTTTGTTACATGAAAGAAGAACCCAAGTTCATTCTTGTGGGAAATACTCCAAGTTTTTTTTGAAAAAGTGAAAATAAACCAAGTTTTTGCATGTATGCAGTATAAGAACATAGGCCTTTTTTCCAACAGTATGTATCATATGGCACATATTATATGCAGATGTGGCCTGACTTAATCCAGAAGGCAAAAGATGGTGGTCTCAACACAATTGAGACTTATGTATTTTGGAATGGCCATGAGCCGCAACGTCGCCAGGTTACTGAAGGTTTAAGTTGTGATTTGTAATGAATTTGTTAATTTTTTTTCTTGGTTTTGATTTCAACAGATTTTCTTAAACAGTATAACTTTGAGGAGCGTTATGATCTTATTCGTTTCGTAAAGACAATTCAAGAAGCTGGCTTGTTCGCTGTTCTGCGAGTCGATCCGTATATTTGTGCAGAATGGAATTATGGGTACATTCTTTTGTTTCTATAAAAACACAAAAATCTAATACACCAAATGGCCCAAACATGTTAAATGAGCTTGTGTTTGTACATGTCAATACAAATGAAAGAGGTCTTCCTGTGTGGTTGCATCAAATTCCAGGAGTTCAAGTAAGGACAGATAATCTAATTTTCAAGGTAGTGACTCTAATATCCTTTTTAAGTTATGATGGAGTAACAATTATACTTTGCTCGACACTAGGAGTGGGGCCCTCGCATAGGCCCATGCCAGTAGGGGGCCCTCTACACTCGTGGTGAGCATGTTTCGGCGCGATAATACTTAGCATTTACAAAATTTTATATAGATTACGTATATTCAAATATTTCTTTATCCTTTGTATTTCATCAACAGAATGAGATGCAAAATTTTAGCACCCTGATAATGGACATGCTTAAGCGAGAAAAGTTATTTGCACCACAAGGAGGGCCAATAATTATTGCTCAGGTTTGCTAGTAATTTCTTCTTCATGACTGAGTTAGGTCTTCTCCCCATTTATAGTTTACACTAACAACATCTTCTATCTATCTTTGCAATTAATGATAGATTGAGAATGAATATGGGAATTGGCACATAGGGTCTATGTATGGTGAAGCAGGAAAGAGATACATACAATGGTGTGCAAATTTAGCTGAATCATTCCAAATAGGTGTTCCATGGATCATGTGCCAGCAACCAGATGCTCCAGCACCAATGGTTATTTATGACGTTGTACTCCCTCCGTTCAGAATTATTATCACCATAAGGATTTTTCAAATGAACTAATTTCAGTTGGAAAATCCTTATGGTGATAATAATTGCGGACGAAGGGAGTATAATGTTGAAATTTGTAAGTATAAACATTTCATTATATATGATACAAATTGTAAGCATATTAGCATTCTTGGGCAGATTGACACATGCAATGGTTTTTATTGTGACAATTTCTATCCTCATAGACCCAACACTCCAAAGATGTGGACAGAGAATTGGGTGGGATGGTGAGTATTACTTTGAAGTTTACATGATGTAGGAGTTGGCTTGATTAGTGGATAAGGCTGCCTATGTTTTCTTATAGGGGCAGAAGATGGGGTGCTGGAGACAGTGCTCCACATAGACAAGCTGAAGAAGTTGCCTTCGCAACTGCACGTTTCTTCCAAAGAGGGGGAACTTTTGAGAATTATTATATGGTTGGTTCTGAATTACCATTTGCAAAATATTGATTTTGTTGATTTCCTTTTCAATACAATTCTTATAAATACTTTTTCATGTTGTAATGAAATGTTTCAGTATCATGGTGGTACAAACTTCGGCCGTACATCAGGAGGCCCATACATTACAACCAAATACGATTATGCTGCACCCATTGATGAATATGGTGGGATAACATTTTCTGCCGAACTCATCGAGATAGAGAAAACTGATCTAATTAATTTCTTCAAATTTATCTTACTTGTAGGTAATTTAAATCAGCCAAAATGGGGTCATCTAAAACAACTTCATACTGCTATCAAATCTATGGATCAAGTTCTTTTGTATGGAGAAAACTCCACGATAGACTACGGAAATGGAATTTCGGTGTGTTAAGATCATTCCATCCTCATGCCCTGCTAAGTTGAACAAGTCTTCATGTATCCTATACTAATGTTGGACATTCTTGTAGGCTACTATTTATAGAAACAACAATGGAACATCAGGGTGTTTTTTAAGCAACACAAATGACAAGAAAGACACCATTGTTACCTTCCAAGGGAACAACTATACCCTCCCTGCACGGTCAGTTAGTATTCTTCCTGATTGCAAGGGTGAAGTCTTTAACACTGCAAAGGTAGCAACGGCTCTTATTTTGATTTATGTACACTGATTTACTTATGTCGACGATTGTTTGTGTGTATGGTAAGTTTATAGACTTCGATTTGGTTTAAGGTTACTACTCAAACGTCAGTAATGGTGAAGAGACCGAAAAATGCAACGGGACAATTACAACATTGGAATTGGACATGGAGGCCAGAAAAGATTACAGATACACTACATGGAATAGGCCCCATTACTGCACAAGGACTTGTTGAACAGATCTTGATTACAGGTGATGCAAGTGACTACCTGTGGTACATGACTAGGTAGGATTTAATAATCTACGAGTTTTGTAATTTTCTCTTATGATGAAATGCATGATTTGAATGATAAATATGGTACTCTGCAGTGTGAAATTCAGCGAGAATGATCCTGACTACAAAAAAAATATGACCCTTAGAGTAAACACAACTGGTCATGGTCTCCATGCTTACTTCAATGAAAAACTAGTTGGTAAGTGTACATTCCAAATTAGTTTTATCATCCTTAGCTATCATATCTTGTAATTTCTGATACTGAATACTTAAAACCTAAAATTTCAGGATCCAAATATGCGCCTAGTGGACATTACCAGTTTGTCTTTGAGGCTCCTGTTCAAGTGAAACCAGGAACTAATTATCTGGCATTACTTAGTGCAACTGTTGGCCTTGCGGTTGGTTAATCTCTTTTTCGAACAATGTTAAACCCCGTACATGAGGCTGGTTGTTCTGCCCTGTTACTCGGGTTCTCAGTCCTGACGGATCCCACCCCTGAGCACCTAGTAAACACACTTTTAAGGGCACGCCATTTTTCTTTACAAATTGACTAATTATATGATTATTACAAGAGTAATGTGACATGTGCTTGCCTGCTTACTATTTTCATTTGACAAGTATTTCAAACAATATGAAACCTTGTTACTCACATTTGAGCAGAACTATGGCGCATATTACGACATAACTCCAACTGGAATAGTTGGCGGACCTGTTCAACTTATTCTCAACGAGACCACAGCCATTGATTTGTCAGCAAAACAGTGGACTTACAAGGTAAAACTTACAAAAATAAATACCTAAATCAATTTTTAAATTTCCTTGTAGAACTCCCAACACCTTGGTTTGTTCTCATAGATCGGCTTGAATGGTGAGACAAGTGAGCTTTACTCTGACAAATCCAAATCTAAATGGTACACTGATGACTTACCCATCAATAGAATGATGACTTGGTACAAGGTAGAGCACTTACTATTCTGATTTTATTGTACTGATTATCATACTTGTGCCTCATTCTTTTTCTCACTATGCTCCTTTATCAGGCAATCTTTGACGCTCCTCAAAGCCAAGATCCAGTGGTTGTGGATCTGCAAGGCATGGGCAAGGGTGAAGCTTGGGTAAATGGGAACAGTCTTGGTCGTTATTGGGCAAATGCTACCTCTCCAACTCAAGAGTGTGTTCATGCTGCCAATTGCACTGAGCCTTCCCAGAGATGGTAAGAACTGTACACTTCTTCCGTTCGATGAAAGAAGACTGATGTTTTTAAATGTGAAACTCTAGTCAGAGAGTTTTTTTATATATTTGGTGCGCAAAGGAGGTAAAAAAATCTGAATTTTAAATGATATAGGACAATCAGACACTATTCGTTGAACAATATTTTAATTTTTTTTATTAAATGAAATTTCTCTTATATCAACACTTGGTCTTCATTTGAATTATTTTAGGTACCATGTTCCGTGGTCATTCCTCAAGTCAGGAGACAACATATTGATACTGTTTGAAGAACTTGGGGGTAATCCAACCAGCATCTCGTTCCAAACAGTCACCATTGGAACAGCCTGTGCATCAGTCATGGAAGTGCAAACGCTGGAGTTATCATGCTCTGGTGTAAGAACAATCTCCAAGATCGAGTTTGCAAGCTACGGTGATGCTCAAGGCACTTGTGGATCTTTCCAAAAAAGTACATGCAGTAGTGAGGGTGCTTTACCAGCAGTCCAGAAGGCATGCCTTGGCAAATTCAGCTGTTCCATTGAAGTTTCAGATGCAAATCTGGGACCAAGCAATTGCAGTGCTAACATTTCTAACAAACTAGTGGTGCAGGCCGCATGCTAGCTGTACGTTTGCGCCGGTTAGAGTTCCAAATTACATACATATTTTGTAGCAAAAGGGGACTGATTAGTGTTGGTCAAATGTTGAGATCAATTTGTCTTGGTATCAATTGATCTCAATGTTGTTGTAATAGAGGAAAACAAACAATTTTGAGATCAATTTGGCTCGTCTCAGTGCCCTGGAATCAGTCTAAGTGGCTAGTTCTATTTGGCTGGGCTTGATTTTGCCCCTTCCAAGGCCCTACGAGTAAACAGATGAGAGTCAGGAAAAGCTAGTAAGGAAACAATATGGAGCTATCAGTGAGTTAAGAATGTTGTAGAGCATGGGTTACAATGTTTTTGGACCAAAAAACTTATGCTTAATATAACAACTGCCCAATCTGGACGGACTTGGTGGGAGCACAGATTCAAGCTGGTCAACTAGGATTCGTGACTAGTTCCCAAAAAAATTACCCGCATTTCATGACATTCATTGAGCTGAACTAGGAACTGATTGGAAGTGCTAATATAAGTTAAAGCAAACTGAAAAACATTGATGTCAAGTGTTTGAACTAAAAAAAGCTCCTTTATTTTTTGAGCAATTATATCAAGAAAAAGGTTGCGTGTGCAAAGACAGCTCGGTTTCTTCACTGATGATCTTACATGATTTGATTTCTCTCCTTTTTTAAAGGGTACACGATGTGCTGTTTCTTCTCTTTAAAATGCAACAAATATTTGACACCGAAGTTTTCTGAAACAGATTTAACTGACGGAATTGGCCCCCGAAACAAATATGGTTTAAGAGTTGGTGTATCTCTGGATAAGTATGGTTATAAAAATATTATCTAGTTACTTCTTTATTAGCCTTCCTGAGGAACATGATACTACAAATTAGTGGACAGTATTGGATTTACATTCTACAGCACTTAAATATTTGCATTCTTCTAAATTTCAAGTAAAAGAAACAATTCACAAAGGTATCTTCTAAAGACTAATGCATTCTAATCTAAAACTTCAACTTGCATTTTCATTAATTATACTTTTTTCTTTTTATGGGTATAGAGAATTTGTAAACAAATGAACAAGACTCTAAATTGACGATGTATAACATTTCATCTACCTGTGCACTATTAACAGAAAAGTATATAAGATCGTTTTCCTCATCTACGAAAAAGGATTTGATCAATATACTGTACAAAGAGTGTGAGAACTTTACATATGCTTCCGAACTCAACTACGCTTTCTGTTTGCCCTCGAAGATTTTTTGGCCTTATTTGAAGCAGAAGGCTGCATAGAAATCGGTAGAACTGTCCCTCCTTTTATATCACTTGAATCTGTCATGTCATTGAGAGTCTTTTGGGCTTCAATGTAGACTGTAATATCTCTTATCTGCCAAGAGCAACAAAGTTTTAAATCCGCACGAGTCATTGCATTAAAAGTTTCAGTTACCATGCTGAAAACACATACCTGTTCTTCGAGATCTCGGATCTGTTCATCTTGCATTTTCAAAACTGATCTTTTCCTGCGATGAAAATAAAGAGGGAAGCTCATTGCGCTATTAGATCTATTATCCCGACAATCTGCATCTGCACAAACTTAGGGTTCTAAATGCACGTGACTTTTGTCTTTCATCAAAAGATATCTCTTGATGTTTTATCCACGAAAAAAGGCTCCTCCAACTGGACATACATGTTGAGTTTGGTAAGTTGAAGAAGCCATGCCTTTTCTGTAGCAAAGCAGGAAGACTAAAATTTTACAAGTATGTATATAAAAAACGCCTGGGCTGGACGACCACTTTTCTGCTTGCCCATTTTGCCCTTGCTTAATCCTATCATGTCATTTATATGGCCTCTCATCCGTTCCTCCTTTCAGCTAGCCAAAACTCACGTACCCAAGATCTCAATAAATGTTGAGCATTTTTTTAGTTAATTCCTTAATTACCCTCAATACACATCAAATGTTAATTACAGACGTTACTCTTATCATATGTGATTCAATGACATCCTAATCAGAATTTAATTCTCCCAGCCATAGGAGTTTCACGAGGAACTATATTATTCCGTAATAAATGATATTCTAATGGGAATTAATTCTCCCAGCCAATAGGATTCTCTTACATCCGTCCAATCTAGACTCCTTATAATCTATAAGGGAGATCTTGTGTGATCTCTATATGAATCCATGAATTTGCCAATCTTATTTGATTTATACGTGCACTATCAATACCAAGCCCTAACCTTAGACCCTAGAAACACCCATAGTTGTGTGTATTCTTCCATACCAAACCCTAAACCTAAACCCGAGAAACTACGTGCTCCATTCTCTTGTCTAACTAGTTGTGTTGATTTGCCATATTAAACCCTAGCCCTAAACCCTAGAAACTACGTATTTGATTGCTCTCTCTAACAAGTTGTGTGTATTGTCCATACCAAACCCTCACTCTAAACCCTAGAAACTACCTATTTGATTCTGCCGTCAAACTAATTGTGTTTATTTTCCATAGTCAATTCTATTCCTAAACCCTAAAAACTAGTTGTGTATTTAATTATTCCGTCTAATTTGTTGTGTGTATTCTTCCTTCTAACACTAATCTTAGACCCTAGAAACTATATGTTTAATTCTTCCGTCTAACTACTTGTGTTTATTCTCTATAGTAAACCCTAACCTTAATCCTTAGAAACTAAGTATTTGATTCTTTCGTCTTACTACTCAATTGATTCTTCGTCCAACTAGTTGTGTGTATTCTCCATAGCAAACCATAACCCTAAACCCTTGATGCTTCTATCTAACTAGTTGTGTGAATTCTTCCATTCCAAACCTTAACCCTAAGCCCTAGAAACTACGTATTTGATTCTTCCGTGTAACTAGTTGTGTATATTCTTTCATATAATCATTACCTTAAGCCCTAGAAACTACATATTTTAATCTTCTGTTTAACTAGTTATGTTTATAATCCATACCAAATCTTAACCCTTAACCTAAGAAGCTACTTATTTCATTCTTCCATCTAAATAGTTGTGAGTATTCTCCATTCCAAACCCTAACCTTAAACCCCTAAAAATTACGTATTTGATTGTTCTGTCTAACTAGTTGTCTATTTCCATGCCAAACCTTAACCCAAAACCCTAAAAACTACATATTTGATTCTCCTGTCTTACTAGTTGTGCTCTTCTCCATAATAAACCCTAACCCTAAACCCTGTAAACTACATATTTCATACTTCTGTATGACTAGTTGTGTGTATTCTTCATACCAAACCCTAACCCTTAACCATAATAACTACTTATTTGACTATTCCCTCTAACTAGTTGTGTGTATTCTCCATGCCAAACCCTGACCCTAGAAACTAATTATTTAATTCTTCCATCTAACTAGTTGTGTGTATTCTCCTTACAAACCTTAACCCTAAACCATTCCATCTAACTAGTTGTGTATTCTCTATACCAAAACCTTAATCCTTCCATAGTTTAAAAATACCTAATTTATACTATATAATTACTGTTCTGCTCAAGACAATTCCCAATTCTAAGGTTTCGCTGCTGCTACCATTTGGCAAAGATAAGGTGATTAGATTTCCTGGCAAGTGGAAATGGATACGTAGAATGTTAACTTGCCACTAAAAAAAAGCAGAAAACTTAGGAATGGATAAAGCAGGTTGAAAAAAATAGGAATTAAAAAATTACTTCAAATATTCCGGACTCATCCATTCCCAAATCATGTTGGAGATTAATTTCATTAACTTGTGCATTTTTTCATTAAATTGTTGAACAAACAACATATAACTTGTTTATTGTATTTTTTCCTATTATCTTTTTTTACATGCGCATTTGTGTGTGCACCTTTGCTAGTAGGAAGAAAAATGGCTGACCAATATACACATAAGTGAACTCATGCATGCTGTACAGCCAATACCAGTTTGTACGGTCAGCCACTTATTTTTTTGCTAAAAAAAAAACGGATGAAACACATATTTTGCTACTCGAGCTTCATTTTCTTATCTCTCTGCTTTACCTAATTCCTTCTAATGTAGCATCACCGTAATAAATTTTAGATAGGAATGAAAGTATACCTTGCTTTTATTTCTTCAAATTCACGCTGCAAGACATCCTGATTTCTCACAAGATTCTCGTTGACCTGAAGAGTGAACGTACTGGTTTAAGACAGGTGGTCATAACATTTGATAAGTAGAAATGGACATAAATCACTTGAACAATCTAACTCTAATTCCAGACACACTGGAAACCTTAACAAAGTGAATTACATAATTGCCTTTTTTTGCGAGACAAAAGAACTAAACTTACTTCAGCAACTTTTCTTTTCTCTTCCATGAATTTTTCGAGTTTGAGATGCATTTCCTGCAACTTTGAGCTGACAGCCTTTTCAACAGCTTCGGCTATAACAGCCTTTTTCTTCTCTTTGGCATCATAAAGTATAGATTCATAATACTGGTCAAAGTAACAGTACAAGTTCTCATCATGCATAAAGAAAACGGAAACAGCACAATCCCTTTAAAAGAGAACCATGCTTGCAAAATGTCCAGAATAAACCAGCCCCGACAATTTTGAAAGGAACATTGTTTATGGCTTATTTTTAAAATCTTGATGTAGGTGGTCAACCTCTCATTACCATCCTATCATTATTTCTTCAAAACCAGGTCACAAATTATCAGATTGTGAATGTATACCATGTCACAAATTATTAGATTTGTGAATATGTCGCAGGAATTCCCAGAAGCCCAAATTCTTGTTTGGCATCAATTCACAGGGAAAATCAGACTTGCAGATGTTTAAGGATTCAAGCCAGATTGATTGTCGATTTTTTGCTGTTTGGTACCAAAATTCTTCAATGTACAAGATGGAGGATTCTCAGATGTAGGAAAGTTCAGATGGAAAAAGCTTAAATTTCATTTGTTTCCAGAATAACCTCGTGAGGAGATTCTGTAAAGTCGTAACTCGTGTACAGCACAAAAGCACCTGGTGGCAGAGTCCTGAATGAATTACATAAATCTTGATTCACTACATTGAATAATCAGTTGCCAAACAGCCGATTGGTAGATTGTAAAACATATAAAAAGTGTTGCCAGGGCAAAAGGTAGATCAAGGGTTCATTCCCCACATTGGTATCCCAGTAGAATGTCTGCATAATGTCCACTAAACATTTGACAGTAAAAAATGTATGTAAACTATGATTCAAACTCGCAACAAGTAGTAGCTTCAAGATGCATAGATAAATATGTTTCTGCACCAAAGATGTTAGCAAGAGGTTGTCCAGAAAACATTGTGATAAGTTTTCTAATGTAATACAGCACAATAATGCTATTGTTTGTAATTAGCACAATACGAACTAAAAATGACAGTGCAGAAGTTTCACAATGCAAAGGTAGAGTCCGTCCAAATATGAACAACATAAGCACACACAATTAGCTACATCGAAAGGCATAGTAAAAGCGACTTACTTGTCTCTGTTTATCAAGCTGATCTGTAAGTAGATTGCTGTATTCTTCAACAATCTGTAACAAGAATGCATTCTTTTTAGATAGACATAAACATGCCCCCAAAAAGCCATGTCATATCCATGTCTATTTACAATAATTTAATTTGAAATTTTTGAACAGATTAGGAAATATTAGCAGCACAAGAATCATGTGATATTTACATATCAATTTCTTTCAAAACAAGCTAAAGAGTTTAGAAATTTCAGGTGTTGCTTGTTGCTTAATCAATGTCTTCATCTGCCATCGAACAACATCAGCAACATGAATCTGCTTCATCACTCTACTTATTCATGAGCAAATCCTACAGTCACTGCTGACACCTACAAGATACTCCCTATGTCCCTAAAAAAATGTCATACTTGTCATTTCTGTCCTATACTATTCTGTGAATATTACACACACCAAAAGTCTATTACACGCAGCAAGATAAAGGAATTTGATTATTTTCTACAATGCCCTTATATTAATGTAACTTCTAAGAAAACAACGTAGTAAGAGCAATGCTTTGAAGTTAGTTGAGAGTTCATGCATTCATTGAACCTTCTTAAAATGTGTTTTTCCCAAACCCAACAGTCAATATGGGACAGAGCGAGCATATAACTATACAAAAACAACAATTAAATAATGAGACATGCACATTACAGCATCAACTTGACTTGTAAACAGAGCTCCAGCCATTCCATAATCCTCGCCACAGAGACGAGCTTCATGATCTTCATACGGTGAGCGACAGCTAGAATTCAATTTCACCCCATCATTTTTTGATTGATTCAATCTATGCACAAATCGGTCACCAACATAATCCCAGACTCTTTGAGTTTCCAAGTCAAGAGAATAGCAGTGCTGAGTTTCCTCCCAGTGCCTTATCGCGTGTCGCTCTTTATACCTAAACACAACCGTATTTAAAAAAATGTCCACTATTTGCTTAAAGATAAATATGACAACACAAGATAGGATTGGCCATAAGAGAAGAAACTACACTTTTAAAAGGGGAAATGGCTGTCAATTTACGTGAGTTTTTTATGATGTAGTATGTACTTTTACAGCCCTTCTCCAAGAATATTACGCAAAGATATCATATTTTATCATTATTAAAGGAATATTTAATGCAGCAACATAGACATTAATTAAAAAAAAAAAGCAAAAAAGAATCCTCAATTATATCTTTAAATGAATTTATTACACCAAGCCAAAAGTTCAAGAAAACATACACTAACATATTGTTACTATCATACGGATCTTAGCTACAGAGTTACTTTGCCTACCTCCCACATCCAACAAAACCACAAATGAGACAAATCCAAAGATTTTCTGATGTTTTACAAACTGAGCAGGTTGGCATTTCAGGCTGTTGCTGACAAAAATGACAAACCTGAAAGAGTCAACACCATGTTAGCAGTTCCTTGAACCAGGATGGTCCTAGTGTTAGTTCCACAAGTACAATCATAGTCAGTCCACTAAAGACCGTCACTGGTAATTCACAGAAAACAACATATACAGTAGCTTTTCCAAAACATGCTTTTTTCCAATTACATGGATTGAATCACATTTCCATATTATAGATTAATATTATCAACTTGACATCCAAAGAATTAATCCCAAACCATGATGTGCCCATGGTCCACACATAGAAATGGAGAATGTTTAGACCTTTAATCTGTACCTATTGTGACTCTACATAAAAAATCAAACTCTTTTGCTCTGGCCGCCAAACCTGCAAGGTGGATCATCATTCGGTATTCACCCTACAACTCAGGTTCTATCAACATGAGTCATCTTATATCATTCATCATAATCAGCCTTCTGTAATCTTATGTTTTTGCATCATTGTTCTCCAACCAAGCCCAAACTGTGGCCTATGCAGCCTATAATTTTTCCACTTTTCGTGGAATCAAGATAAAAAATTCACGAAAATTGCCACTAGTTACAAATCAACAATTGACACAAAACCTACCAGAACGTTCCCATCAATTCATAGTCTATCTCAACCTGGGCAGTTTAGCTACAAAGTGCATAACTTGTTCCCTAAATAAAAGTCATCATTTCGTTTTAGATAATTGACGCCATTGCATTTACGTATACAGATGTGGCAATTGTAAAATACATAGTCTACAAATATCAAAATAGCTTGAATACATAGGTTAGTAGTAGTATCATACATTTCAGAAAAGACCCACGCACATTCATGTATAGCACATCAATCCGAGCAATCATACCAAACATTTTTCATACATGAATATTATTGTCCACATAAATTTAACAATTTCTATACCATAATATGTTCGTTCAATCCTCAAGTTACCCATTGACTACAGCAATCAAGTCTTATATCCCAACTGGGTTGTTTACTAGTTTAGTCAAGGACTTAAGTTTATGGATTCCTGCCTAACGAACTAGCATAGATACATAAAACCACTTGTTAATTAAAAAAATAATGACATTCTAAAATAATCACCTTTAAAAACATGCATAAGATATGGTTTTCAATGATTGTGAACTTTTCCATGTAATACACCGTCAGCACTTCAATTAGAACAAATAGAATTTCCGACACCCCCATACGCCCTCCCCCGCGGAAGACAAAAAACGCAAAGGCAAAGGCACAAGATTGTGCTTACAGGACAAGAAGAATCAGTCCACTTCAGCGTGCATGAACACTGGAAAGAATGATCGCAAGGGGTAGTCACAATTCCACTTGTATCTTGGTCCAGTCTCTCTAAGCAGCAGAAAATAAATGAGTGAGCCATCGGAAAACTAGAACTGATCAGGATTTTTCTACACAAAATAGTAAAACAAAAACATCATGTCATTGGAACTTCAAGAACAATATTTTGTGAGCTCCCAATCCAGTGAACCTATAGTTGGTTCAGTTGTTATTAACATCATATTCACCGAGACAAACAGGGCATGATGGCAACTCAGTGAGACCATCTGGAGCTCTTTCTGCAATTTCCGTAAATTCCGTGTATTCCACATCAACTATAAAGAGAAGACGGCACACTCCCGCCTGCGAACCAATGACCAACTTCGTTACAAAACATCACTCTGATTCCAACTATATAAACTTCATTGCTATTCTGCCATGCTTTATTTTTTAAATTACTATTCTTCCATACTTAGACCCAGTATATCTGATTCGGTAAGTCGATAAAAATCATAAGAAAGAAAACAAGAAATTCAGAAAATGACTACCTCAGAAGAGGAGAAACGCTGACCATTGAAATTGCCGTAGAATCCATTGGCACTCTTCAAGTCTTCAAAGTTAAGTAGCACACTGTATCGATCTTCAATCCCATCGTTTCTGCACATGAAACAAATTGAAACCATCAATAGAAAAACGCATGACTATCATTTTTTTCATCGAATGCCGACAACCCACATAAAGAATGGACAAAGTCCACACAAATGCATTATTCAAGAAATAAAAAGAGAAAAAAGCAGATTGAACATTATAAATAGAAAAGAAAATACACAAAGGACCCACTTAAGAATCCACACAAAAACAATATTTAAGAAAAGAGACTAGAAAAAACAGATAAAACATATTGAACCCAGTGAGAGAACTAATATGGGACTAAAATTTTCTGAAATCAGACAATCAAAATGGAGCAGATTTGAGTATCAATTTGATGTAGAACGTCATCTACATAGGAATCCATCGTAGAAGAAAGGGGAGAAAAGTAGGATTAAGAATAAGAAAGACTAATAACTAAACTAGAAAATAAGCTATGCCATTGATCATTGATTTGGTTATCCGTCAGGGAAGACCCCTTTACATATTTATAGGCTCTTAAGCCATAATCCTAGTTGGCATAGGATAGACCCTAAGCTATAGTCCTAATTGACATAGGAGTAGGCTAATCCAAATCCTAATCCTAATTAAAATAAGATCATAACATTCCACCAACGCTTCCGCATCACCTCATCCTCGAGGTGCTCTTGTCATTTTTACAACAAAGGCAGGAATGCAAAAACTCAACTTCATCGAAAGGCGCAAAAATCCATGAAAGCGCTTATAGAAAAATTGTGTGCTGAACTTGGACTCATAAAAGAGGGACCCTGTTTGGCGTAGAGTATACTGATAAAACCTCGAACGGCCACAGAAAACTGTCTTTTTTTTATATAGTGATTGAACCAACCCGAGGCATATAGCTTGAACGAAGGTTGAACCAGACACTGGTGAACCAGCCAAGGTTAGGCTTTTGAACCGGGCCACTGGATCAAGGAAACAAGCCACACACAATATATATCTTTCGACCTTTTTCTTTTTCTTTTTCGAAATAGACTGAACCAACCCAAAGGATGGTTGAACCAAGCCCGGTCCAGTCGACTGCAGACCAAACCAACAGAAGACGTGGTTCCGTCTTCCTCGAATCACTTAGCAAATCAGAGGACTGAGCGGACGAGGGAAAGGGCGGTCGGAGGTGGCGGTGGTCGATCTCGCGGGAAAGGAGGCCGTGGCCGGATGGTAAAGACGCTGGCGCCAAGTTCCTATTCGCTTACTCAACAACAGAAAACACTAACAACAAGTTCCTATTCGCTTACAGTGCTCCAGCATACACATTACAGAATTACATAGGAACCATTATTCAGATAGGTCTTGACATAATTTATACTCCAACATTAGCAAAGAAATAAGTGTATATAACAATTTCCACACAAGTAATATAATTTTGAATACAAATAATGCTTACAAATAATTAAAAAAATTAGGAGAAAGCGTACAACAATACAGAGCAACTCATAAGGATCCAACTGAAAATGACCTAAAGGCTAATGGGACATATTGACTTGGACAATTATTGGCTTATTTAATGGTTATACAATGATGCTTGGACTTTTTACTTCATCTTCTCATCCTAGCATTTCATCAAACAGATGGAGAATGGCATGGTTGATGCAAGAAAGTTACCCACTAATTATAATTTCACATAACTTACATCACTGATTACCTTGTTTAATTACATAAAAAAAACCAGAAAATGGTTAGGAACAACATCTAGTATAAGCTTTTTAACATACCAATTATGACTCTCCTAGCAAACTCATAAGGATCCAACTGAAAATGATTTTTTCTTTTAAATTTGCATCAAGTTTCTTTCTTTAATCAATTTCTAAAGAAACCGAAGAAGCAATAAAGAAAGAAAGAATCATTTAATTCATACCCTTATCCCAGAATGATCCTAACACATTGGGAAGAGATTGTTTCAATATACCTTCCTCCTTTGCATCAGTGGTTTTTTCAATTTTCTCCAATGGAAGGTAGCAACCACTGTCAAACTAAGGCCTCTACACCAGCCAGTGGAAGTGGAGCGAGCAGATGGGGACAATGGAACGGGACGTTGGCAATGGCGAGGACAAAACTGGTGGCCTCCAACGGGAGGAAAGTCAAGCGGGGGTCAACAGTGGAAGCTGCGGGCTGGCATCCGCCGGAGAGCAGTGATGATGGATTCAAGTTTTCTGTGAGCGAGACTCGTCTCGGAAAAAGGAATCGGGTCCGGTTCAACCGGCCGGGCCGAACCGAGTTTTAAGACACGGGTTGAACATACAAATGGGACTGTTAATAAGGGACAGACGGAGAACAAATTTATGCTCCTCCGTCCTGTTTTAGATGCTAAAATTTGCAGAAAAGGTGATAGCCGGATGTCTTTTCTATAAGAGGATAGCTACCCTAGTCTTCATCTGCAGCACAAGGAAACTTCATCAAAATGGTTAGACTAACCACATACCGAGCTTTTTACATATGACCTGGCACCAACTTTGACTTTCCCATATCACCCGGAATCTTCCTCTTTCTCTCATATGACCCGGAATCGGCACCTAGAGTACCGAAAATACCCTTCTTTTACGTTTTAAGCCTTTTGTATCCCAAATGCTTCATTCTTCCCAAAATTAGTGATTTACGGGAGCATCAAGTTGGGGAAGAAGATATTCCGGCAAAGGTCCGTCCATAATCGCGGTTGAAACCATCTTCGAGTTAGACGGCACAACGTTTGGGGTTTGGATTCGGCACCAAAACCCACCACTGGATTCGGCACCAGCGGTTTCCGGCTTCGGCACCGGAGTCGGAATCAACACCGACAGAAAACTTTCAAAGAGGTATCAAAACGAGATTTTTTTTTGCATAAACTAAAGTGCTTTATTTCATAGAGGAGTAGCCATTAAATAGGCATTACAAAAGTTTTAAATCAAGCAACAAATTAAGCTTGCCCAAATTAGAGACGGGAATCAAGCTTTTCTAATCAAAGAAAATTCCAAATTTAAATCAAATGCTAAAAATAGAAATCACTAAATATGTAAACAGAAAAATAAGCAATCTAATGGGCACGGGCCCTATTCCGGCGAGTGTAAACCCGTATAGGCCCCGTGTCCGCACCACTGTGCCATTGATAATTGATTTGGTTATCCGTTAGCGAACACCCCTTTACATATTTATAGGCTCTTAAGCCATAATCCTAGTTGGCATAGGATAGACCCTAAGCTATTGACATAGGAGTAGCCTAATCCTAATCCTAATCCTAACTAAAATAAGATCATAACACAATTTTGATCAAACTCAAAGACCCACTTCAAATTTCAACAAAAATCCGCAAAAAACACAATCTTTAACAACAGAAAACATAAAAAAACCGGCTGAATCAGCTAAAAACTAGGCAAAAGAACGCACCTAATGAACCGGAGGAGCGAAAGCCGATCAGCATACGAACCGCAGAACAGGAGGAAGTCCTCGGTGGAGACGCGGGAGGGCACGGCTAGCACGAGCAGCAGAGTCGACGAGGAGGAGCCCGGCTGAACCGCAGCCTGCAAAAAACCAAGAAGTTAGAAATGGTGAGCTTGGTGTTCTTGGCCAAGAAGGTGGGGAAAGGGGGGCGTGCCGGAAGGGGGTCGGGGGGGCGATGGGAGACGAGGCGGAAGAGGTGGACGGTGGCTCTGGTGTCCTCGATGCGGGGGAGCTGGTGGCGCACGCAGCTGGGCGTCTCCACTGTGTGGATTCTCAGCCGGAACATGGCGGCGAAAATGGTGTCGGTCTGTGGGCTGCGCTCGAGCGGAAAGAAGTGAAGTTAGTGTGCGCTATGCCGCACGCATGTCGGCATGTGAGGTGAGCCGTCGGGTTTTTATCCGACGGTGTGCGTTCAGAGAGAGGGTGGTTTAAACCCGTCTGCTTGAGTTATGTTAACTGTCGTCCTGCCTAAAGTTAACCCATATTTCATACGAAAGTAATTAATATTGATAGTAGTCTTGAATGCCAACCATGTAAGAATGTTTTGTTTTCAATTTTTATGACCCTGTTTAAGGTATTTATTTATAATGTGAAAGCTACATGATTTAGCGATCAAATTTAAATATTCTCTAAACCAAGACAATATTATTAGGATAAATTAAATTGTATGGTTAAAAACCTTTTTAATATGTTTTCCAACTCACATGCCTTTATAGAATCCCCATTTGAACCCAGTGTTAACTAGTATTTCAACTTACAAATAATTGACATTAGGAGCTTAGTGATGTCTCTTAAGGGATTTTAGAACTATTTAATTTATGTTATAATGATTCTTATCTCCTAATAAACAGATAATACCAATTAAATTTGCCAGCAAGGAAGGTGCATGAGTTGTACTACACTTGAAAAACATATCTAGTATTGTTGTAAACTTGTATCATAAATACAACCAACAGGGTTGGGCTTGATATAATCTGTAAGTCGCACTTACTAATCGAGCTACAACTTTTTATTTTTTTGATAACCCAAGAGTACCAACACAATGGAATCGAACTTGGAACGTCCGAGAAAATCCTTCATGCCGAAACCACCCTGGCTAATCTTTGTGTCGGTCTACAATTGCATCTACAAGTAGTAGTGCAGTTTCCGAATTCTGGCGGCCGGTCTCACTCGACATCTCCCGGTCACATGAAGTTTGGATCTCCCAAAGTCTAACAGACTTTCATACGTCCAGTTTATTTTTTCTAGGCTGACATTATTGTTTACTTGTTTAGTTATTTAACTACAGCAATTATGAAGCCTCTATTCACCATCTACAACAACCATCGAAGCTCAAAAACCCAATCACAATGTGCGCTTTTATTTTTCATTATTGTTTGATACACTGCTCTAAGCCAAAAAGAGCAAGGCTCTTCAACACAAGAAAACCAGGGCCACAATATTATAGACATGTCTCGCAGTCCACATTTTTACCCCTGAACATGTAGTGTAGACAGGAAAAATCAAATTCAGTAAATACATGCACTATAATAGAGTTCAACCATGTAATTTCCCAAGATATGGAGATCAACAAACAGAAATTGAGACAATCACTTTTAAATGTATTACAGGGTTCGCATTCAAACAACTGACTATCCTCCAACAAAACCTCGAATTATACACAAATAAGAACGAGGACACAATTAAGAAGAGGAGCTCAGTGCTTCTTGGCTTTACAATTTAATTATTTATCCGCCAGCATTATACATTATCCAGTCAATAATAAGTGGCTAAGTTACCAAACACTATGATTAACACTTTAACAGTGGATCTTCAACTAAAATTGGTGTGTGGGTAAATGAACATAACTTAGTACATCATGACAATAAATTACCAAAACTATCCAAAAACAGAAAAAGCTATAACTGCATAGGGGACAAAGCATCACATACTTCCTTTCCAATATAGCACTGCTTAGCATGCTAGAAATTGGTTTCCATACCTTTCCTCGAATACTGATCAGGATCAGCAGTAGTTTGATCGTGGGGTTTTTCGGCAAATGATTTTTCGATGTAACAAATCAAGTTCATGAAATGTGATTCATCAGGGCCTACCACCAGGTGCATTTATTGCAAATTTGCGCTGCCCATAGAATACCATTTCTTTGCTGAACCTCCTCGGGAGAAAATTATGCAAAGAGTTCAGGAACTTTTCACCTCCATCCTCCTACAATTGAGAATTCTCCTATACTGAAGAATCTGATTCAATAAGGAATCTTCCCTTAATCTTAAACTTTTACAAATCAGATTTTCCTATAAGTTGGTGCAACCAAAAAAGATCGATAGCTTCTAGCCTTCTGAAGATACCATGAATCTGTTGCCAAGCAGCCCCTAAATTATAGCATGCTACTTACTACACATTGAAGAGATACGGTTCAGAAAACATATGATCTTCATGAGCTAAAGATGGCAAAAAAATCCTAGACTTCTGAAATTGAACTATGGCGATTTTGAAAATTTCCAAGTTAAAAGTAATGCAGTCATTGTTTTCATGCCGAAATCGCCGATGTTACTTGGATTTACTTTTGGCAACATCCTCAGCCCTTACAAGTGCATTTGTTAGGACATCAATGGTCCAATCCTTCACATCCTCCTGCACAATGCCACATCTTCAATTATTATAAAACAGTTTATCACATAAACAGAATTCGAGTTGAAAATAGAGAAAAAACAAAACAATAACATCCTTGTAATTTGCCGCTTTCAAGAGTAAGCAGCACCACTCATGCCCCTCAAGCATGACACAAAGAAGCGCAAAACAGATTCTTACACTATTTAATGAAACTTCTTAAACAGGAACTTGTGTTTTTGACTTTTCATTTGAACATAAAGCCCAGCTAAGATCTCAAACAACTATTTCACAGACTTTCAAGACTCTACACGCAAGTTCTAGCTGATGGCCACAAATTGCAAGACAGATGAAGTAGAGGGAGACCCTCTTCAAAATGAAGTTGATAAAAAGAAAAAACAAACTTCAGAGCACACTCAATCAACAGTCCTCAGATAGTAGTTGGACCTAACAAGGTCTCCTCGAAAAAGATCTATACGGTTATGTTTACTTCTTAGTTCTTATAGAACTTACAGGAAGAATAATAAGCAAGAGTACAATATGAAACTCACACTAAGAAAACAATATGATGCATGCTAGATTATTGAGTCTAAAAGAAACCAACGACAAGGTTCCAAAAAACTTATATCCAAGGGGAATAGTGACAAACCAAATGCAATGGTTCTCCAGTCCTTAGGCGAGCATTTGGACGAGCAAGCTTCGATTCAAAAGGAGTTCGAGGCCTTACTTCTTGAATCTCATCCCACTCTTCACGGCTAAGCATCCTCACTGTTCCTTGTCCTGCAGGGGCATTCTGTATTTTACGTTCAAGTGTTTCTTGTGCCTTAGATTCATCGTACTGTCCATGAATAGATGAAGAAAATAAGAAGGGAACATGTTGCAGATGGTTCAAATTGAAGGCAAGGAAAGCTTAATTTACAAAAAGCACTAAAAAGTACAAATCCAAGAAGATAGCCACCACCAGTTTATCAGAAAATTGAAAAAAAAACTATACTGTCGTGCTTTTTTAACTGAGATAATAATTGTAGCACAGATATTGGTAAAAAAGATCTGCAAAATAGTAAAGTATTCCCTGTCCCATTTTAATAGTTTCATCTAAAAAAAATATGATGAGAAAAAACTCCAGAAATAAAAAACCATAAGTAGGATATGATGCACATTTTTCCAATCAGACACCATGTCCAAGGAAACTAGAAATTCAAAACCAGCGTTTAAAGCAGAGTATCAATATTTACATATCACAGAATTTTAAAAGCCTCTTCAATTTCCTTGCAAGAGGTTGGTCATTCAAGTTTACATACCATCATAAGAACCTTGGCAAAAAGGGCAACAGCAACAGCGGTGAGAACCATAGGCATGGGAGCAGTGTCAAGAAATGCTGTGGAATCGGGTACATGAACAATAAACTCATCCCGCTTTGGGTCCCTCCTTCTCCACTTCTTGGCCTTTTGGGCCTCCATTAACTTTTTCCTCAGCATTTCACTAGGACTGTTGTTAGAGCAAGCGTGGAAAGACCTCTGACATCGTAGCATTGAACAAAGAGTTCCCAACATCTTCAGTTATTTGCGTTTTCAGTGTTTTGTATCCAGGTCCAGATGTAGGATATTCTACAAGAATAATAAAATTTCACTAATCATGTACAAGAATTATGTTAGTAAGGGTATCTGACTTAAAAACTTGCTACTATGTTTCCTTTGCATGGATTTTGCATTACAGTTTTGATATGATAAGAATTTAAAAGTGGTGCAGAATCCAGGTCACTGACTGAGATAGATTGGACAAGGCATATGATGATGATGCATTATACTCCCTCCTAAAACCCTAAAACCCAATTCTCAAACCCTAGACCCTAAACCCTATTTTAGTTCATTTTGGAAAACCTTATGGTGATAATAATTCTGGATGGAGGGAGTAGAAAGATACAATATAACAAATATATACTCTCTATGAAAAAAGCACATCTTAACAAGACGGAAGGATGGAGTTAAAAGAAAATATCCTGGAAGCTACTCCCTGTTGTCATGTATTAAGTGTCCTATTTAGTTTTTCAAAATGAACTGATTTTTCGTTCATTTTTGCGAAACCAAATAGAACTACTAATATGGAACACGTGTAATACTTGATATAAACCTATATTCCGTACAATGTAACTACACCTAATTCAACATATGCATCGTTTGCAGTGAGACAACTTGAAATAGCCTAAAAAAACAGAAAAAAAAAGTTAAACAAAGTCAAAGCAATGATCTTTAGCAAGCAAATTCAGTTATCCAGGTTGGTCCATCTGATTCCCCATAAAACATGAACCCCATTCAGACTAAAATTACGATTAGCAGCTTCTTTCCAATAAAGTTTGTAGAAGGTAATCGATTTTGGCAAATATTGTCTCAAATAGATAAAGCCCATTTCTTGATTTTGGTTATTGAATTTGGCATTAGCTGATGGACAAGCAATACTGAGAATAGACAGAGCAGAGTGGGCAAAATCACAACTTTGATTGCAATAAATTGAAGCAAAAACATCAGAACAATCAACCAAACCATCTATCAAGCAGAGAAGAAGAAGAAGAAGTTCATCTTTGGACAAAGCAAAAGAGAAAAGGTAAGATCTATACCTATGGTCGTGCTTGTCGTGGTCGGAAAGGGAGGCGGCACAAGGAAGCCGGACAGTTGAGATGAAGCAGATGCTGACGCTAGCTCCTCCCACTGACCGTCAACTGGGATGGCTCCTCTTGGACCCTCACCCCCTTATCGGTTGGCTGGAAGGTCCCAACTTTGGCGCCGCAACCGGATCTGATGCTGGTTTGAGCCTGCTTTTTTATGTGTTGCCTGCGTCCTGGATTAATTGTCCGATTTGGCTTTTGAGATTAAACCAAAATAAGTTGACTAGTGTTTGTACTCAATACTCTTGTGTAATAATAAAACTTAAAAAGTCTCAAATTAAATTCAACTAATCAAAATTCTAACTTTGAAAGTCAAAATTAAAAATCTTCGTAGTCGATCATATTTCCAAAAACCGATCTTCATGAACTTGGGATGATTCTTCCACATTTCCTGAACTACTAATTTAAGAGAGAGATGCTCATAATTGATGTCTGATCACTACTCAACAACAGAAAACACTAACAACAAGTTCCTATTCGCTTACAGTGCTCCAGCATACACATTACAGAATTACATAGGAACATGGTTTTCAAAACCGGACCGGACCGGCCGGTCCGACCGCGGAGAACCGGAACCGGCCGGAAAACCGGTTCGGTCCGGCCGGTTCACCCCGGTTTACTAAACCGGCCGGTTTTTTTAAAACCGGCCGGTTCTCTCCTAAACCGGACCGGTCCGGACCGGTCGAAATCTTTTTTTTTTTTTTTTTTTTGAAAAAAATGTCTGCTGGAGGGGGGATTCGAACCTCCCCCCTCCCTGAGGAATACTTACGCCTCAACCACCCGGGCTACGGGTGGTTTCATGTTATTGCTCTACCAAAAATTATATTTATTATATAACTTTCAGTCTCACCCCCAAACCGGGTCAATCCGGTTTGACCGCGGTCAAACCGCGGTCCAACCGGACCGGCCATCGATCCGGGTCGATGGCCGGTCCGGTTTTGAAAACCTTGCATAGGAACCATTATTCAGATAGGTCTTGACATAATTTATACTCCAACATTAGCAAAGAAATAAGTGTATAACAATTTCCACACAAGTAATATAATTTTGAATACAAATAATGCTTACAAATAATTAAAAAAATTAGGAGAAAGCGTACAACAATACAGAGCAACTCATAAGGATCCAACTGAAAATGACCTAAAGGCTAATGGGACATATTGACTTGGACAATTATTGGCTTATTTAATGGTTATACAATGATGCTTGGACTTTTTACTTCATCTTCTCATCCTAGCATTTCATCAAACAGATGGAGAATGGCATGGTTGATGCAAGAAAGTTACCCACTAATTATAATTTCACATAACTTACATCACTGATTACCTTCTTTAATTACATAAAAAAAACCAGAAAATGGTTAGGAACAACATCTAGTATAAACTTTTTCACATACCAATTATGACTCTCCTAGCAAACTCATAAGGATCCAACTGAAAATGATTTTTTCTTTTAAATTTGCATCAAGTTTCTTTCTTTAATCAATTTCTAAAGAAACCGAAGAAGCAATAAAGAAAGAAAGAATCATTTTATTCATACCCTTATCCCAGAATGATCCTAACACATTGGGCAGAGATTGTTTCAATATACCTTCCTCCTTTGCATCAGTGGTTTTTTCAATTTTCTCCAATGGAAGGTAGCAACCACTGTCAAACTAAGGCCTCTACACCAGCCAGTGGAAGTGGAGCGAGCAGATGGGGACAATGGAACGGGACATTGGCGAGGACAAAACTGGTGGGCTCCAGCGGGAGGAAAGTCAGGCGGGGGTCAACAGTGGAAGCTGCGGGCTGGCATCCGCCGGAGAGCAGTGATGATGGATTCAAGTTTTCTGTGAGCGAGACTCGTCTCGGAAAAAGGAATCGGGTCCAGTTCAACCGGCCGGGCCGAACCGAGTTTTAAGACACGGGTTGAACATACAAATGGGACTGTTAATAAGGGACAGATGGAGTAACAAATTTATGCTCCTCCGTCCTGTTTTAGATGCTAAAATTTGCAGAAAAGGTGATAGCTGGATGTCTTTTCTATAAGAGGATAGCTACCCTAGTCTTCATCTGCAGCACAAGGAAACTTCATCAAAATGGTTAGACTAACCACATACCCAACTACACAGACGCATAATTGAATATACTTAATCACGTTGATAAAGTAAATATGAGACAGTTTTCTTTGCAAGTTCAATGAACATCGCTTAGAGAATGTGGAGGTTCAAAATGGTGGCAATTTCTACTAATCTAGAACTGCAACCATTTGTATATTTAAGTGTGGGTTCAATTGAAAAAATCAGCCAAGTTCAGAACAGCTCCTTTGCAGCCAACTTGACTAAAGATTTCAATTGACAGTAGTAATATTCACTGCGAAATGGGAAATATGACGTTCAAAACGTTGGCAATTTTCTACAAATATAAAGCTGCAGCCATGTGTAGTCAGCTAAAAGTAAACCAACTTCAAAACAGCTCCTTGCAGACAACTTGTAATAAACAATCTAATTGACAGAATAGGGATTCAGCTTGGCATACCAAAACCCATCAGATTAAAATAAATAGAATTCTCACTGTTTCTTGTTATGTAGAACCTCACGTGCTCCTCTTTTTGTATCGAAGACCTGAATCTAGACCAGAGATTTTTCGACCATAGGACCGATTTTTGAGAATTCAAGGGATAAAATTGTTACAAAGCTACAGATACAAACATTATGTTATGAAAAAATGGAAAAACCTGCAACCCAGTATACGAAAGTGAACAAATTTTAACAGAATTAAATAACTGTAATTTAGAATTGCTTTACTTTACATCGTAAATACTAATCAAATGGAGTGGGCTGGTGCGATTCTATTTTCAGAAGGTAAGCTCTGAGGCGAACACCCTCATGATATGTACTAGGAGTAGAACATATGAGTAAATAAAAAAAACAGTATAGAACTTTGGCTCAACATTCACTCCCCAGGACAGATTGCAATTATGCAACCAGCAATATAACCAGTGAAAATTGGGAAGACCTTTGTGAACACATTCTAAGATAACATGACCACACAATTTCTGGCAGAGATCTGACAGTCAGGAAACATGTTAGCGCAATCAATGATTTTAAGCTTTCTGAAATTTTTGAATTTTAAATATGCATTATCATCAACAACCAAAATCAAATGTTACACTAAACCAAAAATGATTTTAAGCTTTCTGGAAAGATCTTGCTCTAGAGGGTCAAAATTTCTTAGTTGTAATGAAAGTATACGTACGTATAACTTTGCTTGAAAAAGTTCAGATGTGGTAATTGATGTGGTGATGGAAACCAAAGCCGGATTTAGAAAGCCATGCACTCAGCCATTGCTCTCGTAATGAAATGCACCAAAAAAACATAACCAAACTGTTTGAAAACTAAAAACTCAAACTCGTCCCCGAAACTATTTGAGTAGAGCCACCAGATTAGGACTGGCTGTGGCTAGCGCAGACATGGCTGACAGGAAGAACTAAGGAGAGGAGGAGGACAAAGACAAAAAGTCCCCTTTATATGGAGCTTTTTCCGTATTACCTAGCGCAAACTTTTATATTCTTATATTACTTTATTTTTTCCGTGAAATCTCGTATGGCCTAAAATATGGAGTTGAAGTACTGAAAATGCCCTTCTTCTATCTTTTTTTGTTCGCGAAGAGGCATGTTGTATAGAACATGAAAAACACAAGGGTTTCTTTGGCGCTTTCCATCGGCGTCTCCACCGGCAACTTCGAGTGGCGATTCCACCAGTGACCCCTACGGATTTCGACGATCCTATTCACGTCCCTCAACTAGATTTGGAGTTGCCCCCTGCTGGATTTTGGCGACACAATTGACGGAGAGTGTGCAAAGGCGGCGATTTGAAGCATATACCTCAGGGGATTTCGGGGCTTCAACTTGCTGCGTGTTCCCTGCGGCTCCCTGCGCCTTCATGCAACCAGCAAAGTGACCGATTGAGCTTCGGTTTACGGCAGAAAGAGTGTGAAAGGCGCTTACCAGGAAATACACACATATGCACAACTAAACCACGATAAGTTACAACAATCCTTACTGATTTTAGTTTCAGGAGGTCCGAAATTTGGATTTTTCATTTTTACTATGAACTATAAAGTCGTGTCTTAGAGAGACAAGACTGTATATTTAGTCGTGTACGCGACGACATGACTTTTATATTTTCGTGTTGCACCGAGGCGAGATGACTTTTCTACTGACCACTCTACCTATCTCCTTGCAGATGGATACAAAAAGAGATGTGTCTATGGAGGAAATACCATCGGAAGAGGAGGAGGATTAGGATTTTGTGTTGGCACCTCGACAGCAAAAACATAGGGGCAGGAAGAGGAAGGCTCCGATGAACCCATCAATAAAGAGAACATACTATGCGTGACTGGCACTTTGGATGTTTTGTCAATGGGCGCGATGAAAAATGTGCGGCCCTCCTATGGCATCACCAAAGATGCGGCCAACTAATCAGGGAAGCTGGTATCGCTGTCATTTTTTAAGGTGAGGACGTAGTTGTTTTTTGGAACCTCCTCGACCATTTGGCCAAGTACTAGGATGAGTTGGCGAAGGTTTTCAATATCAAGGGCAGGATGATCTACACATGAAATATGTATTTTATTATCTCTTAAACTTATGTTTATGTTAGCGTTTGATTAGAATTAGTGCTACTTTAATACAGTTTTTGGTTTTTGTAAGAAACAAGAGTAAGATACAGAAATGAGTAGAAAAGTGACTTTAATAGTTAAATCATCATAGCGAATCTCTAATTGGACTAATTCAAGCTTCATGTTAAAATTCAAGAAGTCAGCTTTCCAACACCACTGACCGCGTATAATTCGGAGTTTGGAGCAGAAAGTTATAACCAGTTGAAAATTATGAATAACACTTACGATCAATCGGCATCTTATACACGTTCGATCGCAAAAGCAAACAGTGTTATTGAAGGAAACAATTGATCGGCACTCAAAACGATTGATCATATCTACTAGAGTTTTTGATTTGCGAAATACAATAAAAACACGATCGATCGGAAATAAAAATGATCGATCGAATGACCAGATGAAACAGACGATCGGCACAAGAACGCAGAAATTAACAAAGGGAAATGATCGATCGTAAAGCGATAAATTGTCTATACAAAGTGATCGATCGCCGTATGTAAAAAATTGCGTTTTGCCCTATTTTCACTCGGATTTGGATGAGGACTTCGGAGTTTCTCTTCAAATATATAAATAAGCCTTAAGGGAGTACGTCTTGGATATTAGATAATAATATTTTGAACTATTTTGGAGGCTACAACAAAGGAGAGAAGAAGAAGATGATGATGAAGAACATGATGATAGATTCTCTTCTAATGTGAGGCTAAATTCCTCTCTAAGGCATAAATGAAGCCCAATAATCTGGTTGTATAGTCTCTTTTCTCTTATCTAATATTTACTATAGTTGGTGTATGTATTTTATTGTATAATCACTTTTAGTTCATTAAGGTTTATTCTTTATACTCGAGAGAGACAAGAGTAAATTCATGTGAGTTTCAATCCGAAGAATACTTGCGTGTCCGAGAGGAACGTGAGTAGGTTGAGGTGTTATATATTAATAAAGTTTCATTGGTTTATACTCGAGAGAGATAGATCACAATTCCATATTTTAATCGTTTTATGTGTAACGTCTGGGAGAAGAACACTATATTTTGAGTTGACAAGTGCATGTCCGAGAGGAATATGCTAGCCAATTGGAAATCTTTATTCAAAAGAGAGAGAGAGAGAGAGAGAGAGATGATACACTAGTTTATTGTAGTGGATTCGAAGCCTTGGTCTCTTCCATATTGATTAAATCTCAGCTTAGTTTAGTTAAAATTCACTGTTTGCCTTAGAGTAACTAAAAACTGCACTTTTCTCTTGAATTTGGTAAATTATTTAACTGCCTCTGAGGTTCGACAATCCTTCAATACTCGCTGTAGTATAGAATTGCCTTGTGCACTTGCAAGGGTTTAATTTTAAATGACCATAGGATGTTACATTTCACAGAGCAAGAAGTTGCTCTTATCACCGAATTGCCCGCAAAGGGCAAAACAGTTGAAGTCGTCCCCTCCTTGCCACACCGACCGGAAGGTTAATTCTTCATAAAATACTTCGCCGTCAGGAGACCGGATCTTTCACACATTGAGGAAATCATTGACAAGCTTAGCGAGGGTGAAATGAAGATGGCAGAGGAGGACATGGCGGGGATGATCATCTGCCTCCTCTTCTGCACGATGATGTTTCCACACAGCACTAGAGCGTTGCATCCCTGTTTGTACCGTTACATTGAAGACCTTCCAAGATTTAGGTCATACAATTAGGTTGGGGCTATGCATAACATGTTGGTTTCTGGTATAACTCACACCAGCAGACTAGTGGGTGCGAGATCTCAAGGAGGGTCACGGGGCAGTGGATACCTAAATGGCGCCTCATATGTCATTTAGGTATGTAGCATTTCTATATAGCTAAGTGTTGTGTCTTATGCAACACAGCTTCATTTATAGTCGTGTATTATGCAACACGACTTCATTTATAGTCATGTTACATAAGACACAACCAAATTTCTAGTCATGCAACTATAATAGTACATGACTTGCCTGTATCTACGCCTTTTACTAATGTTTTCTTCTGTTTACTATGC